>JAKJXP020000053.1:0-39518 GCA_022225965.2 Diatrype stigma | reverse complement strand
ATTCCCCCCCCCCCGCCCCCCCCCCCCCCCCCCCCCCCCCCCCCCCCCCCCCAGTAGCCTGGAGAAACTTGTATTGATATAAAAGTCTTGAGAAACTAGATATGTCTATTCTTTGAACCTGTATATATTGACAAAACCAGAATTTTATATTTAAATAGGCTGTTTCAAGTTGCATCTGCACTATTTGTCACGTAACTTCCCGTATCAAGACGAGGTGAAATTTGTCTTATTGTATTTGCCCGACCAGCCCTACACAGGCTGCCATTATTGTCTTCACTATTGCACCTCCTGAGTTCGTACGTAGAGGACGTTTGGAACCTTCATCCGAGTCCCCGAAGCCTCGGGCGGACTTCTGGATCTGGCTGCCGAAGATGCTGCCTTTCGATTTTCTTCGGCGATGAGGTCCAAGGCGTCCTGGATCTCCTTGAGCCGTTGATTCCCACCCCAATCCATGATATTCTTTACTATCTTCCGAAACTGGATAGAGTCCTTCGGTCGTCCAAGAAGAAAAGAGCCAAGTTCCCATGTAAGATACTTAAGCTCGTCCCCCTTCCAAGCCACGAGAACTGTGTCACTCTTTTGGTCCATGACGATACCAAATGATGCATCGTTTACCGTGTTAGCACCTGTAGAATCCATGAGAAGCTGATTGAGTTGAAGGACAACATTGACACATGTTTTGTAGCCTCCCAAACACTGACTAACGGCAACCCATGGATTGCCGTTGGCATGCCCTTCTGCCATAATCTCCACTACGACGAAAGGGAACGTCAAGGAGAAGTTGTTCACAGTGCTAATGTCCGCCCAGTTCTGGACCGACAGTTGTTGTGCCTGCGAAAGGGGACCTGGTGATCGAGCACTATACCCGTAAACTATGTCAGGTCGAGGAGTAACGACTATTGCCGGCGTAGAATCGGAGTTGGGGACAAATTTCCGCAGAAAGTCAACCTTTCCGGACTTCTTCAGAGTCATGTTTCCAACTTCGAAAGGAAAAAACATCGAAGTCAGGGCATCTTGAACTTCGCTCTCGGAAGGGTCCCCATGCTGAAGGTCCTCTATTATCGTCAAATATTCTTCAATTGCTTCGGGGGACAGTTCAGGCGAATTTCGAGATTCCTCTAGGGTGGAACATAGTTTGGTTATATGTTCTGGCGGAGCATCTCTAGAAGCGAACAATATAATCCCGTTAAGCTTCAAGTTACTTTCTCGATACCTGCCATCCCTTATTGTAGATCCATCGCTCGTGGTTTTGGTTAGGGAGGTGAACAGCCTTCAGTTCGATTCATTATGTTTTAGGTCCATAATCATATATTGAGTAATGTGCGAGGAGATGTCATTAAAAACTTCCACTATGTATCGATAGCCATATTATAGCGAATTGGCTGCTGCGCCCACGTTGGATAGGCCTACAGGATATGACAAATGATTCTGCCCCATAGAGACCCTGCAGCCTTTACTACAGTTTACTGGCAGACAGGTTCAATCTGCTAAAGCTCGTCGATCAGATGCAGGCTATCACCTTCTGGTGCGCTTGTCCCCTGCGCTAGCCATAGGGTGATGTCACGCAGTAAACCCTGGGCAAGCTCCGAATTTATGAGCCAAGAAATAGCAGCCCGGAAGAGAGCTTCAAAGAGGATAGTGTAAAGGAGAAACACCGCTGCTCTGACGGGGAGACGTCTTTGTACCGGAATGACAGCATGCGAAATAAACATGTACAGCGGCCAAAGCGATATGAAACTCATAAGCATATTGGTGGTCAATTGACTCTAATATTTTTTTGCAACGTCAGTCAAAAAGTCATGCGCGGCAGCTCAAGCCAAGCATAGATCCAAAGGGGAAAGACGAGACAATCATACCAACTCCCAATAGGATGTGATCTCGGAAAACGGCTTCCTATCCATCATCATCTCCAGCGTAGAATGGACGAGTCTGAGGCAGGTTTCACCGATCGTGATGTCGAGAATCCACTTGAGCAGCGTGTTACCCCAGCTCAGGGACGACCGCTGAACCTTTCCCTGTGCTATCCACCGCTTCACGACCTGCTCTTCGCGGCCGTCTTCTCCGCCTTCCACCTTCTCGTCACCAGGACCACTCTGCTTCACGATCTCGACGCGCCGCGACCGGCCCGGCAGCCGGTGCTCCAACCAAACCTGCCACCAGTAGCAGAGCGCGCAGGTGAGGCAGCTCAGGAGGAGGGCGCGGGGGAGCTCGCTGATATAGTACCAGTACGGGGATTCTTCTGTCGCGAAGTGACCCGAGCCCCCGAGACTCGTAGGTAACCAGTCGATAGTGGTACCATTGAGAAGGATGGTGCCGTTGCTCTGGACGGAAGCTTCGGTATCGGTACCATTAGCGAGGAATATGACGGCCTCCCGCGTGAAGTTTGCGAACGCCTCGTTTTCCCAGACACTGGAATACTGCCACCGCCCTGCCTCATGCCGGAAGATCTTGGTGAGCGCGGTGAGCGCCGTTGTCTGCGCCGTGGCGACCCACATCCCGGAGAGCGACATGACGGATACAGGCTTGGTCACCCAGATACTCGGGAAATCTGATACTTGTATGCAGGGGCGGGCGTGAAGATTTTTCGGTTATATAGAGAATTTCTTGGTTCACGTCAACTTGCGATTCCACGATGGTAGTTGTAGGATTTTGCGAGTGCTGCCTGCTTATATCCGTGCATATTATGAATATCTGTATGCGTAAGTAGTTCGTGTAGTCTAGACTCCTTCCATTCCCACTAAAACTTCCAACTTTGCTGCAATTAGATTAAACCAATTCAGCTGCCAAGCATTACATAAAAACACCGCGCACAAATCCTTCGACTAGGCAGCAAGTAAGCAACATAGATGCCTAGCTGCGAAAGCTGTATAGCCAAGATTGTTGGGCTGGGCACGGGGGATCCCGTCGCGAAATCCCAGTAGTGACTTATACAAGCTCTATATTAATGACCCCCTATTCAGGGGAGCATTAGCAGCTTAGCTTTGAGGCCTGCACCGGATATATGGCAACGCAATTGCCTATAACTAATTTATTCACGGCGCGATAACAGGGTAAATCAGCTAAAAAAGCTGACCCTCAAAGTAATTTGGTCATACCTTAGTCTCTTGATAACACCAACTTGCGATTCTCCCGCGCTTTATGTACGGGCGCAAGATAGAGATCTATCGACGTTCAAGTATAGACCTAGTATTCACCCGCAATGTCCTTATTTTGGCCTTCTCAGATTTTCATAATCTTCCCCTCTTCGCAGTACAGTTTAGTGGCTGTTGGAAGATGTCCAATGGATTGGTCTTGTTGCAGGCAAGTTCTTTCTGCTACTTGTGCCAACCTGCCACCCGAGACTATTGCCTGATGTTGCCCTCTATTAACCATATGTCTATTGAATCTGGCAGCCCCTGACCGGGCTTGGACGTCCACCACTGAGCTCATTAGACCGGTCCTTAAACCCTTCATACTGACCCTGCGCAGATATCATTTATACACAATTTTACATACGTGACATGAATCTTTCCAACTTGGAATCTTTTGAGGACCATTCACTATCTATTGTTAGTTTGAGTTCTGGTTAAGCTTATAAAGTATTTTGATAAGACGCACCTTAGAACAAACTCGTGACTATATAGACTGATTACGTTATACTGGAGGATAAACTTTCTCATAAATATTCAACCTATGTCTATGAAGGACTATCGATTATCGATATATGTAATAATACATTAGCGATAAAATTAGTCAAGTTGTGACATGCGTTCATTACGTAGCAAGTAAGACAAGATAGGTAAGGTTGTTGTGTTATATACATTGCAACATTACACGTGCTCTATCTAGTTATCATCACCATGCACCTGGTCCCTTGCAGTTTCCCGGGCGGCCGGGCCCTGGATTTGTATTTCGAAGACACGAGAAGTGCTTGCAAACCAGAACTTCGGGAACTCTTAACTGCCTGTGATATGGCCAAACGACGACGGCGCACTCACCATCCACGATGTTCATGAATGACACTACCTACCATGTGACGAGATATGCCGCCGTTAATCTGAGTAATGAATAACCTCGGGAACACTACTGAAAGCGACACTGATTGCCTAGTTGAGCCAGCCACAGCACATCGTGGCGCAGAACTAGATGGACATCGGGGTTTATTACCGTCTTAAGTACCGGCCGCTTCAGCTCGGTCCCGCGTGTTCAATCATGAATGCACGTTTACTTACGAAGACTCGGGATATTTCCTCGGGAACTACCGACGATCTGTATGGCCCACGCAATTACCTGATCAGGTAGTCTAGCACTGGTGATATGATGAGTTTTCGAAGATATGTCCTTGTTAAGTCTATATGATATTTGGTAGTCAAGGCAAAATCACCGCATGATGTGGGAGTGGTGTCGGAATATTATTAGTAGGAGGGCACGGTAGCACCGGGTGTCGGCGTCGGGTCACAATAAGCGGTATCCCGTTGTGGGGTAGGGTACGATTATGAAGCAACCTTGAACCTGTTGCCTTCCAGGTTCTATACAAATTCCACACACGCCCACCCGAGTCGACAATGTATGTAGGTACATACATTATGTAGGGATCCCCGCGTTAATGTATTGCACCTACATACTTGGTATGTAGTTAGTCTACCGATGAGCTAGGCCACCCGGGGCTGGCTGGCAGAGTGTTTGGAATTGTCGACACCTGATCTGCCAATAGACGCGGAATACACCAATGAGCCCTTCTCATTTGGCCAGTTGGGTGCTGGTGTTTCACCGCCACCCATCCGCTCGACTTGAATGGTGGGCATTGTCATCAGGTAACACAGTAAGCGGCCGGTTCAGCCAGTCAAGAGATGTAAAATGTGAACCATACATACTCACGGCATACTCACAGCCCATGCTACGGATGTAGTGCACGCTGGTATGCAGGTATGTAGGTTCCCGACCGCTGACGAGTTTATCTGGACGTGTTAAGATGTTAATCTCTACCTTAGCTAGTATCTATGGTAGTAGTATTGTGTTTATAAAACCGCTTATGTGATTCTTAAGAGAGAGATATTGCAGGCTTATGATTGTATTTACAAATAAATGCACCTGCAATGCAACAGCGGCTTGACGACATATTACATAGTATGTGCGTAGCAACCAGGCCTCACATCTCGGAACACCGGGACAGATCGTTGGTTGCTTTATGCGGCCATCATGTTATCTAAGTAAGGGGGGTGGGATATATGCACGGCTGAAGACAAGCTTTTTTTTGCACAGCCAACATCCAAAAGCCCCCCTCCCCTTTCCCCAACTAAAAGCTGACGACAGGCAGAACGGGGTGGCTTATGAGGTGCGTAACTGAGTCAGGCGATGCGATTCCATTTCGTACAATCGTACAAGCAAGCGCATACGTATAAGCCGCGTATAAGTAAGCCTACTACATCTCGTACCCACCTGGCACGATCCGACCGGCCACACCCATGTGTCTGTTAGCTACTAGGTAACTAGCCTCCTCCGGCATTTGATGACTTCAAGTTGAAAGCCTGCTTCCTGACGATGAAGCTGGAGTGAGTTGCATATGGATGAATAGGGATATATCCTTACCTGGCGCTGCTAGCCAGCTACATACATACGGTGGCCATGTAACTACATAGATACGCGCGTAGATACTCATCTTACCATTCACTATAGTAGGCGCATGTTATCGATGTGACGATTTCGCTACTTAGCCTAGACTATAGCTGACTATAGTTAAGGTACGCACGCCTGGCTCGACCAACTGCCCACGAGCTAACTCCATGTAGTCCAGCTAGTCCAGCTAGTCCAGCATGCTGCAGTAGCCGTAGCTCGAGGTTAGGTCAACTTATTAGTCTACCCGCTAGGAGGATCAGGGGGGGTCCGAGTGTTGTATGACCACCTGGGCATCCCCAGATCCTAACGCTTTGTCATTTCTCTTGGCACTGCACCCTTTTCCCTCTTGACCGAGATCCAGCCCTTCAGCGATCAGTGTGCGCTCAGTGTACGGTAGCTCACTGTGCAGTTCTCATTACCCGCCTGCTCCGTTCCCGCCTCACGTTGCTTGTTGCTTGCCCTGCCCTTTTACAAACCTTATATGCCATCTCATAACTACCTACTCTAAGTTGAATGATGGGGTGTTGGTAAAGCAAGGCAACTTGAGAAAAGAAAGAAAGAAAGAAGAAGAAGAGAAAAGAGAAAAGAGAAAAGCACTCATTACCTACATACACGTACCCAGTACCTGACTCCTGCTAATACCTATAAGTCGGCACCGACACGACGGTTGATTGATTGACTGTTAAATTGGAACCCGGACTGGATGATCATCAATTAAGCAAAGCTTTTGTCGCTTCGTTAGGTAGTTCGTGCTGCGCCTGCTGCGCTGCCCGCTGCCCGCTGCCCGTTGCCCGTTGCCCGTTGCCCGAGACCCGGGGGGCCTGCACCGACCTACTATTACTCACTAATCCTACCTGCCAAACACGAACCCTCGCCTCGCGTTGCACTTGCACTCGCACTCGCACTCGCACTTGCACTCGCACCTGCACGTTGCATGTTGCACGTTGCACGTTTCCCTTCGACTCCTGAACTTGCCAAGAACAACAACAATTGCCCTTCTTCTCCTTGCCACCATCGCTGCCCCCCCAGCGCACCAAGACCAAGAGCACTGCACTGATAACCAGTGGTTTCTCGCCGGCCTGTCCATGTCTCTCCTTACCGGTTATGATGTCTCAATAGTACCAACTTACAATGAATTAAGAGCATGTGTATGTCTTGGCCAGCCCTTTTCTTTTCATTCGTTCATTCGTTCATTCGTCCATCCCGTTATTCTACAGCTAAGCATTTGGCTAAGCATTGATGATTGCTCTTGGCTTCCCACTCCCCGCGTCTTGGGGTCTCTTGGGGTCTCTTGGCAAAGCCTGATCAAACATCACCTAATGCTTGGCACGGGTAACTGACTTATGTCAACAGCACTCACCGAAGTCAGGAATGTCGTGTAAGTTTGCCAAGACAGCACCATTTCCATCCTACGTCTTATATCCTACATCCTACATCCTACATCCTATATCCTATATCCTCTAGCCCCTATCTATCTCCTATCCCCTTTCCTCAATTGAGTTTTGCCAAGCGCTGCATGTAACCCCGTTGGCGATGCGGCTAGGCGATGCGCAGACTATTATGTATAGTGTCGTGTGTTTTGCTGTCGATGCATCACTCTTTAATACCTCACCCCCAACGTTAGGGCTATATGAGATGCGACGTCATCTACGCCACTAGGATTTACCTTCCCTATACTACTTGGTATCATCGTTCAACACTCTTCTTTCCCTTCATTCTACAGATCGTATCACTTTCGTCAATCTCATCCTTTAGGGGCGACCGGATCTCCAATGTCTTATAACTCATGCGGTCTTACTGACTTGTACCGATAGCCTGTTGTTCAGCAATCCCATCCTATCGGGCGGTCAAACAACCCCAAGCACCATCATTAGAAACATCACCTCTCTATCGGTATGTTGGCCCTCAAGTTGCTCACTCACGTGTCCCGTTTCATGTGCTGACTGGTTGCCTTTGTCTCTAGAGCCAGCTCGCTTACTCTGAGCATGTTACTGAGAACATAACAACACTGTCAACAAGTTACGGACCGACGAAGAATGGTGTAATTCAAGGCTTGATGTATGTGCCTGATCTGGCATCAGGCGATCCATGTCCAGAGGCCAATACATACATCCCGCAGAATGTTACTCGACGAGCGAATCTCCCTATGACTAACTATAATCTGGTCGCGCTCGCACCATGGATCAACACGGAATGCACCAAGTCATTCTTTGCATCCGTCAAGAAGGATTCGTTACGGGCTTTATTGGTTTATCAGCCGGACGGTGACACCTCGCAGCCTCCAGATGCCAAGGATGCTGTCTGGGATTTCGAGGATGGCAGTGATTGGAGAACCAGCAACCACTTTCCAGTCTATGCCATCTCCAGTGCAGCAGGGGATCGGATGATGCGGCAGTTGAGTCTGTATTCTGGCGACTTATCCCAAGTTCCCTTCGGCAGTAACATCACGTCCACTTTTCATCCGGACCCAGCCGATTATGTCCGGGTATGGACCGAGTTGATCATATCGAACAACTCAGCCACACTTGCCGTCTGGCTGTTCGTCATTATAATAGTCGGTGTTTTGGTCACCGTTATTGGTGGCACATCGCTGCTTATGCACTGCGTCCAACGCCAACGGCGGGAATCGTTGCGCCGTCGGGTCGAGTCTGGCGAAGTCAACCTCGAAACTCTGGGTATCAAGCGGTTAAAAGTCCCGCTGGATCACGTTCAAACATTCCCTCTGTTTACGTACAATTACGAGCCACCAGTTCCCCTGTCCCCGACAACCAGACCTTCCTCGGTCGCACAAAGCCACAAGAATGTCGAAGCCGAAGCCGAAAAGAGCGAGCATGCCACGGATTATCAGCCCGACTGCCAGATCTGCCTGGAAGAATTCCAATCAAAGCAGACTGTGATTCGCGAACTTCCTTGCGGCCACATTTTCCACCCCGACTGCATTGACAGTTTCTTAAGTGATGTCAGTTCTCTTTGCCCGGTATGCAAAGTCTCTATGCTCCCACGTGGCTACTGCCCTAAGATCACGAATGGGATGGTGCGGAGAGAAATTGCGACGAGGCGACTTAGGCCACAAGTTGTGGAGGTTTCGGAATCTGAGAGCAAGCGCACGAGGCTGTACTCTTGGAGCAGTTCTGTCAAGAGACATATACGTTTCACGGCTTCCGCTACAAAACACAACGAGTCCATCGAATTACCCGAGCGATCAGTGATCGCCAGACCGAGTCCCGCGGCTGTCATGCCAGGACGAACCAGAGAACTCATCGTCCCTGTCGACGAATCGAACAGTGACGACGGGCGACCTCCATGTGAGTAACTCTATAACGGGTGAACACTTTGATACGGAAAACTCCTAAACATCATAATAGGGAAACGGCTAGCAAGAAGTGTATTCCCAGGTTTCGATTAGTGGCTTTTCTTCTTTTCTTACTTTTTTTTGAATCAAATAAGCCGAATATATAATGCCAGTAGGTTAGGGTGGCAGTTGTCGAATGGGGGGTATGTCAAAATCAGCGGCGTTGAGGGCCGGAGTCTGGGGTTGGTTTTTTCGGGGGTAAAAAATTGCATACGAATATGCAAGCACTACGGCGTCAAGCTGAGGGCGCATGATAGGCGTTCCGAGTTTTCTAAGCATGGATGATATCCCCAGGGTCTAATGGCTTTGCATTTCTTGGGTTGGTAGCAAAGCTAGCTGCTGCATATAACGGACGGAAAGTAGTTTATGCATTGGAGACTAGGGGGGTGCAAGTAGCTCGATTGGGTAGTATTGATTCAGTAGATAGCGGTCCAGAAATTTGGATACTTCGCAGCTGAAAACGACGAACCTTGAAAATATCGACAACAGGATACGAGACTTGCAACAGATGATAGGATAGATGCCCGCAAACTCCTGCCAAGACAAGGATATCCGCCAAAGTAGTCGCTCAAAACCACCCACGCTACCACGGGTTCATCGGGGACACCTCAATGGTTGCCCCAGATGAGCGGGGAGCGTTCCGGGTGGCTATTGGGTAGACAGCCAGCCACCCCTTGATGCCAGGTCACCCTCGACCCCCTCACGCAAACTCTAGTATGTAGCCAGGGTGGGCCCCCTTGCGGCCTGATATAGAGCTGGGTAATCATGACAAGGAGCCCTTTGGACCCGTATGTTCAGGTCCTTTGAACTAGGACAACCCCATCAGCCGGTAGGTTTCCTGAACGGCTAGTGGTCCTGCTTGCGTTGGCACCTCTGTGATAGATAAGAACGCAAATGCACTACAGGTGGGGGGCAGAGGAGGGGGTGAGGGGGGTTAGAATAGCTTTTTATAAGGGTACTTGCCTGCTTGGTGAGTGCTTAGGGCGGAGATTTTGGGGAAGTAATGTGAAGATTGGAAGAAGCGATGCAGACAGCGAGATCGTGAACGGATGTGCCACTTGTATCTAAAAGTAGGAGTGGGATGAACGCTAGAGCATAGGATAGCAGGTCACTGGAGTTGGCTGTTCTCATGGCTAACACTTAAGAAAGCTGAGGGCATCTATGCTATAAAAGTAACTAAGGGGTTTCACAGAGTAGATTGGTGGCTATCTAGCAATGTATATGATGCCACTCGAACGAGTATTTGACTCTATATCTAACCCCCTACCCCCTAGTAGTGAACGTACTTGGAGAAACACATCCCATCTCCTTAGTCAACAGCTCATTTGGTGGTATCCACCGATTACTCATTCTTATTACTAGGTTCCATGTAATAACCCCAAAGCACTCATTGGAAGTTAAAGAACTATTAGCTAAGCACCCCCTGTCATAGCGCAACCTCACTTCCGCTGGCGCCGAAGATGTCGGCGACCGCCTGCCACTCCCTCGGTATCCCGGTGCCGGACAGCGGATCTATCGCCTTCAGCTGCGTCCACTCGAATAGAGTCTCGATCACATTTTCCCACTCATTATCCGTATAAGGTTATACGACATAGGATTATACGGATTGGGCAGTGGAGTAAATAGGCACTAATAAGTAGGATTAAGCTGAAGCGATTAATGGTAAGTATTTAAGTATAGGGGTTAGATTGTTATGGGTGCGAAAGGTGTAGACTTCGGGTATAGCAGCTAGGTGGCTGCTACCCCTATTTATATATAGAGTATTTCCTAATGCGGTAATTGTCCCTATCCTTTCTAGTACAATGGAAGCCATTGTTTCCTTTATCTTATACAGTAATGTGCTTCCAGTAGTAATACGTTTGGAGCAGTAATTCTGCTGTATAAGTGCAACTCCTTTTATCTCTTTTGTTATACCGTCTTGCTGCATCCAGCAAATCCTACAGTCAGGCTGAGTATGGTACAAGCTAGAATCCCTTCTAAGACTGAAGTTAACCAGATGTTGCCTCCCGATCTCATCTGATTGAGGCAATCTCCAAACCGAGGTGGTCATCAGTTGCGTCGTAGTCATGCTCGTATATTAGAAAAAAATCTTCTATTTCGTCGGCTTGGTATGCTCGCCCTATAACAGCCAAAAAAATTGAATTCGAAGTATCTCGCTTGATGAGATGCATCGGGAATTGAGCCCGATGCGGGGGTCGAACCCGCAACCTCAAGATTAGCTCAGATCCAGAGATGGAATAAGAGTCTTGCGCTCTACCGACTATGCATATAGGTTAGTCATTTGCTCATGAGAAAGCGAGTTGGGGGATTTCCTACTTGAGCTAACCGGGCAACAGAAGCTGTTCTGGTTGAAAACGGGCCACTTAGTGGGATATATGAAGTGCAAATTTTTCGTGGACGCGATGTGGGACCAGGCTACTAGGGACGACATGGAATATAAGCCGTGCAGGCTCATACACTAGGAGTGATGACTCACCAAAATCAAATTAATGGTCTTTGTGAAAAGTGATTGCATAGACTACTTACTCAGTTAGCACATGTACCACCTGCGAGTCCTGGCTGCGGCTAAGCGAATCAGGGGCTCTAACACGGGGGATGCTCCCTGAGTCTATAAGGCAAATACCAACCTTGGGAGTTCCTTATTCTCAAAATCGGACTCTTACGTTTCATAGTATTGAAATGTTTGAATGCTCAGTTATATGGGACTTACATAATTCTTGATTTGAAAGCATAGCTATAGTCTTAAAACACCTTATTGCATCATTGCCTCCTCAGCCCCTATTCCTGGCTTTACCCCCTATGAGCATCCTGAAACACGGGTAGTACTTTACCTTTCGTTTCCTTTGGACCAGAGTCGCTGGCTTTACTACGCCAACCCATTAATACCCAACCCTCCTCTTCGACATCAAGTAGGACATCCATTATGGACACCACTGTAAGCTCAACATCCTCAGGCATCATTATTCGATTTGAGTGGTATCAAAGACCCTGTCTCTAGATGACGATGGCGACGGCGATGGCACTGTGCGCGCAGGTGGAGGAAGCACCTGGGGAGATATGTATGCGTTTTCGAAGAGCGTGGGCGTTCGGCAATGGGTGTTCGTAACTTGGGAGTCGGTGTCGCAGATGACACACTTGGTGCTATGATCTGGCGAGATAGCATTCTGTCGTCCAGATGCTAAAAAGAATACCTTCAGGTGGTATTCCAGTATCTCCAAATATACACGGCCTGACTGCAGACAATGTGAGGGACTTTGAGGTGAGTTAGTCTGGTCGTATAAGTAATTCTTGATAGTTATATATATATATATATATATATATCGTAGCTGGGAAGGTTATCTTGAGCGATTGTTCAGTCCTTAACGCTAATTCGGAATCGCTCCCGGATTTCCGGAGAGCTTCCAAGGGGGACGGACGAACTCTGGTTCGTCTAGACCTGGTAGGTTTGACTGACCTAGAAGTTGGTCTATACAAGTCGTTGTCTGCTAATCTATTGTAACGATTGATAGGCAGTGTAGCGAGTTTCGACTTTAAGACCTCCCCCTTAACCAAAACCAGGTGCGCGGTGTATCTGTACGACCCCGCTGACTACGTCAACATCCTCCAGGACACTATCGAGGTACAGAAGTCTATGGAATCAGACCCTAATATTGGCTTGTTTGTCAGCTTCAACTTGACTTTCGTCGCGGTGGGTTCGATGAATGCGGATACGCTGACCGATATACTAGGTGCCTTTGATCCTTTCCTTAACCTCAAGAGTCTTATGACCGTCGCAGTTCCATGGACCGACGGTACCATCGGATCACTGATAGCAAGCATACAGTACGATGCGACGAGTGCGAGGTAAGCACTTCTCACTACAGCAACGTTCGCTTGCCGTAACAGCCACCAGGGTTTCTCTCGATCTATACGTCAAAGCTCATGAGCTTTGGCTCGAAGCGAACAAGACTGTGTTTGCTGATATATTCTACAAGATACAACCGTTAGTGTTAAATGCTGTTGTATAAGGCTAGGAGAGAGGCGGAAACACCATGGATATAAAGTAAGTTGTACAGGACTGTAAGTCGTAGTGGGCCAATCTTACACGGTGCGCTGTGATACACTTCCCCTTCTCTCATGCCCTTCTCTTGCCATTAATTAAGAACCAATTTCATGGATGTTTAGGGTATGCATTTGCCGGGTTCTGGTCAGAGGCTAATCTGGATGATAAGGACAGCGAAATGTGAACGACCTACGACGAGGCGCGGAGCAGCTCGCAAGGTCGAGCGGGAAATGCCTCGATTTCGAGTTCATGAACGATGCCGGTCCCGCACAAACGTTGTTGGAAAGTTATGGCCCGCCCAGACAGTCGTGAGAGGCTTGGAAAGGCGGCGGCCAGGCATGATCCCAAGGGGGTTTTCCAAGTCTTACAAAACGGGGGGAACCTGCTGCGACGGCTGGATTGAGCCATTGTCCTCCGAGTTATGTCAACCCCAGGGGTATCGTTGATAGTACCTTCACCACAAGCAGCTGACCACAAGGGTGTCCTCAATCTCGTCATCTGCTCCAGGGACTTAGGGTTCCGCTATTGGGGATAGGTGTTTCGTGCGTATCCATCCGGTGACCGGATTTGAGACTTTGGATAGGGGAGGCTAGCAATCGCGATACAAGGATGGACCAAGATTTCGCGAGTAGTAGAGAGGCGTTCCGTATTAATCAGCTGCAAATAACGCGGTCACGAAACGTGAACAGATCCAATAGTCCTTAATCAATGGTTCAAATGTACGTCCTGTGTTGAAATAGGTATTTCGAAGTGGAACGATTCGGCGGAGACCTGTTTTCCATGCCCAACATAACATAAGCTCTATTTTTTGCTTGAGAGTCTCCCTTTCATATGCCCTGATTTATATGCATTCATCGGTAGACCAGGCAGCACTGCCTTCTCTTCTACCGGGCGCACATCGTATCGTACGCATCTCACCCCGCCCGCCTCCCCATCTCTGATCATCCACTCAGATCCAATCGAATTTCTAGAACCCCCCCTCCCCATCCTCCTCTTCATCCGTCTCCTCCTCGCTATCTTCGCCATCCGCCGTGCCCTGCTTAAACACGACCTTCTCGCACAGGGCCAAACACCTCCGGACCGGCAGCCCCACGACGTTGTCGACGGCGCCCTCGACGCGCTCGACCAGCAGCATGCCGCCGACGCCCTGGATGGCGTAGCCGCCGGCCTTGTCGGCCCCCTCGCGCGTGCGCACGTAGGCGTCGATGACGTCGTCGGGCAGGCCGTCGGACTCGCGCGCGAACAGCACCCGCGTCTCCTCGACGTGCGTCCGCATCTCGTAGCCCGGGTGCTGCGCGTCCGCCCGCGGCGCCACGCAGCACACCGCCGTCAGCACCTTGTGCGCCCGCGTGTCCCGCAGGTGCCGCAGCATCCGCCCGTGCGCCGCCGCCGACGACGGCTTCTCCAGGATCTGCCCGTCCCGCGTCACGATCACCGTGTCGGCCGCGATCACCAGGTCCGGGTCGCCGCCCGGGTGGGGCTGCCGCGCTGCGGGCGGTGGTTCGCCGCCTTTCTTGTTCTTCCTGCTGGGGGTTTTTGTCTTCTTGTGTAGATTCGTGGTTTCTGTTGCGTCCTCTGCAGCCTCCTCTTCGTCCTCTTCTCCAGATTCCTCTGATTCGGATTCCGCAATCCCCGCCTCCGCCTTCTCCCTGCTTTCCTCGGCCTCGGCGAGCTCCGCGATGGCCTCCTGGTACACGTCGAGCGCCTTCTGGCGCGCGGTGGCAGTCACGTACCCGAAGGGCCCCAGCTCCGTCTTGGGCAGATCCTCGGGCTTCTTGCTGGGGCGGACCTCGATGTTGCTCAACCCCAGCTGCGCGAACATGGCGCGCCGCCGCGGCGACGCCGACGCCAGGATCACTCGGTGCGTCCGCATGTACTGGACGATGGGTAGCTCGAGCGGCTGTGGCGGACCCAGTGGAAGCGGTATGGACGGTACAGATGCTGACGGAGCATGCATCGGCCCTTTTCGGATCGGCGCCGACTGCCGCAGCGGGATCCCGTGCGACCGCGCTGCCGTGATGTAGGGGGGCGGGGCTTCGCTCGGCGCCTTGATGCTGTCGTTGTCGTCGTCGGCGGCGGCGGGAGACATGAGGGGCTGCTTTTCGTCCATCTTTCTTTATCTTCGGAGGAATGGGGGTCCTAAGTAGCGGGTTGGTGATGGTGATGGTGATGATGGCGGTGAGGTAGTCAGGGTCGGTCGACTTCGGCGTTCGTGGAAGGGAGGAAGCTGAAGCTTTCTATGCGACTGAACCAGGAGGTTTCCTTCCGTCTGTTATTGCCAACCTAGTTCTAGGCCCCCTGAATCTTGATTTTAAGGGGTTGGGTGCGGTAGGGAGGAAGTTGCTGGTGGATGGTAGTGCTGGTGGGGTTGGATGCAGGTCCCAGGCTTCCAGGCGGTACTTGCGTCACCCCCCAAAAGGTGATTCGAGCTTAGCCCAAATTCCACATTGCCATATTACATAATGCTGTACTTCGTAGAGCCTGCCAACCTGCAGGTGCTACCTAGTTAGTTAGTCTAGGTAGGTACTCCAGCGGCAAGAAGCGGGGCTTTCATACCTCTGCTGTTAGCCTGTGGCCCTGCAAGGTTAATGGAGCAATTACAAGGGGGCCTCGTAGCCTCGTGCACTCGTGGAAGGCGGGCGGGTCCTGACGTCTGGTCGCGTCACATGCTTTCTTCTGTGTTTCCATGTGTTAAAAGCATGTGTACTTCGTAGAAAGAAGTCTCTACCCGCCCAAATCGCATCGCAGCTTCTGTCCAAGAGTATGGCACACCCTCAATGTTGAGTTTAATCGGGAACGTCTTTCCATCCTCAGCTTAATGCCAAATCTGTTCCGAGGCGTAATGTTTAATACGATGTTCTCCATATCCTGTCTTATGCATACCCATCGTCCAAGTTGTTACATTCAACATTCGAAGCTGAGCACGTTGGTTTTCACTCAAGTCAGCAGCATCTTAAGCTAGCATTATTTCTCCAATACGAGACTTTCCAGTACTGTATTGCTTAGACAATCAATTGATTTACGCCTTATCAAATTCTTGTTCTCCTAGCCCCCCTCCGCACCCAATATGTCCGGACCAAGCTCCAGCTCACCACCCGAGGGACCAAATCCGGGTGCACCGGAAGATACGAAGCCTCGTCTCACGGAGGAAGAAAAGAAGCAAAATCACATCGCATCAGGTAAGGACTGGTAGTCTCAGAGTTGGAGTGAGACGGACGGGGTGGAACTCGTCAGACCTGACACTAATCTGCTATACCATTAGAGCAAAAGCGTCGCGAAGCCATTCGAGCCGGCTTCGACCGCCTCTGCGCCCTTGTACCCGGCCTTGAGGGCCAGGGGCGCTCCGAAGGCTTAGTCCTCAAGAAAACGGTCGAGTACATAAGGGAGCAATTGGAACAGCGCCGTGACTTGATCTTGCGCCTCGAGGCTGAGGGGCAGGTTGTGGACGAGAAATACAAGGAGTAAGCACTATCCCACTCACTTTATAGCTCACTTGGCTGCATTTGCATTGCCTAACCTGGTCACTATTAGAGCTCTCCGGTCCCTGGAGTTACTCCAGGAAAAACGTAGCATGACGATGAAAGATGCATCTTCGCAATACTACCCGCCGGGTCATGACGAGCAAAACCCCGGTCCCAGCCCCGACACCGGAAACAGTGGGTTTATAGGTCCGAATTTCTAGTTAGAGCGGGGATCTTTTCCATTACGACGGGATTCATTTTAGAGAACACGGGTACTCTATATCTGTTATACAAGCGCGTCTTTTGAACATCCCTATAGCCTAGGTAGCTGTCATTGTTCATTGGTAGGAAGCAATTTTTGCCTCTAGGTACTCAAGCAGGGCCTCTGGGACCATCTCTTTATGCTTGTTATCCGCGTCGAGTCCCCTCGTGTCAGCAGTGAGTGTACCGGTTGAAACGTTTTTCGGGCCGACAGTGGCGATCACACTGTAGCCTTTCGCCTTAGCCTCCCGTACCTTCAGCGGCAAACTACGTGGACTACTATCGATGTCGACAGCCAAATGCGACGGGGAGCATGAAACATCTGCCGGTCCATCTCTACCTAAGAGGATGTCCTGCACCCGCCTTGCTAAGCCCAGGACAGGCTCGCTATCGTTTACGGTAAGAATCATGACCTGTCGTGGGTTTAACCAAAATGGCCACTTTCCATCGTAATGTTCGATCAAAAGTGCCATTAGTCTCTCGACTGAGCCTAGGACCGCCCTATGGATCAGGACCGGGGTGACGGGGCCGAGTTCGGCCAGCTTTTCGGGATCTGTTGTAACTTCTCCGCGTCGCTCGAACTCGGGAGCTGGGGCCTGGTACTCTAGCTCGAATCGCTTTGGCAATTGGAAATCAAGCTGGATGGTTGCAGTCTGGTGCTCCTTGCCATCTGAGTCCTTCAGGACGATGTCGATCTTAGGTCCGTAGAATGCACCATCTCCTTCGTTTACCGTCCACTCCTGGCCCGATGCATCCAGTGCTCTCTTCAGTGCATTTTCGGCACCTTCCCAATCTTCCACCGTCCCGATATATTGTTCTGCTGGCCGAGTCGACAGGGCGAGGCGAAAGCTGCCCAGTTTTAGGGTGGAGTAAACAACCTTCACGAAGTCGAGCGTCTTCTTGATTTCCTCCTCGATTTGCGAGGGGCGGCAAAAAATATGTCCGTCGTCTTGGTGAAACCGTCGCACTCGTGTCAGACCGCTCAGCGCCCCTGAGACTTCATTCCGGTGCAAAGGGGAAAAGTCGGCGTATCGGATCGGTAGGTTGCGGTAGCTCCGTCGCTGAGAAGCGAAAATCAGGCAGTGGCCCGGACAGTTCATAGGCTTGAGACCATATTCCTCCTGCTCGCCAGCTTCTGTTTGATCGCTTCGTGAAGGAGAGGTGCTAGTGACGGTAAACATGTCGTCGCTGTAATTCTCTAGATGTCCGGATTTCGCCCACAACGCCTTTTTGTAGATGGTGGGCGTGATAACCTCGTCGAATCCATATCGCACGTATTGTTTTCGCAAATACTCGACAAGACGGTTGAATATTCGAGTGCCATTCGGTAAGAGAATCGGAGATCCCGGGCTATATATGGAGGTTGTGAAAAGTCCTTGCTGGACCCCGAGCTGTCGATGATCGGCGGGTGGTTTCGGTAAATGAGAGTTCGATGCGTGTGAGGAACAGCTCCTTTGGAGACATCTCGAAAGACCTACAGGTCTAAGTGCAGGTCTATCTACGTGTCTAGGAGTCTGAGTGTGTGGGTGCTGTGCTCGAGCCAATTGACTCGATATCCGGGCCCCTACCCTCACAGCTCTTGGAAAGAGCATGCCGCCCATCAATCGACTTCGGAGTGTTTCCTGGTGGGATCGCCTATGTATACAAAGTATAATAACAATAGTCCCCAAAAGCCTCCTACGGAATTTCTTAAGAGATAAGAGATAACAGCAACAGCAGATCTACGAAGTACTTCGTAGCGATAATCGTAGCGATAATAGTTAAAGCGCGATAATAAAGTGGAGGCCGGACAGCTGCTGGAGCTCTGAAATTGATTACTCTAACAGGATTAGCGCCATGACCTGCCACGCGATGATGCGATTGCCCTCGACTGCCCGCCCTGCAGCTTCAGGCCCGCGCGCTAACGACACAGCGGGATGCCTGGAGCCCAGCCAATCATTAGGTGATGCGTTGGCGCTCTCTTTCCTCATGTGACCTAGAGGCAAGTCTGTCACCGGGACATTTCAACGTCATCTTCGACCTGAAGAGGCGAACAGAGCTGCACGATTAAATGTTTCATATCATGACTATTATGAAGCTTTTGGACTCTGCCTGATTCTAACGAAGCTTTGGACACTCTTCACCTATCTTCATCCATCATAGCGTTTCCTTTCCTGTATGTGAGTCATGCACCCTTGCTCGAAATATATATATCCCTGTATGTGAGGCTTAAATTCGAACATCATTAACTTCGGTCGGGCTATAAAACTATCGCGTCTACCCTCTCTCTGTTCGCGTTTTGCCACCTTGGTTCAAGGTCCCGAAACGTCTTCTGATCACCAGGTCCCGTGCGTGTGCTGTGCTGCCTGTGCTGCTCTCACATGCGCTTAAAATCATCTACTTCTGAGACAAACTCAAGTCCACAGTATTGTTGGCCGTTTGAACCAGATAACAACACAGCTGGCAGGCAGCCATAGTAACTCGGGCAGCTTCGTCCAAAGCACGCCTTGTAAAGATGTCTAGAAAACAGACCAACATCCCCGTGGAAAGCTCCTGGCGCATGGTCGAAGGCGGAGAGAATGACAGCTTTGATACCTCCATAGTCCATGACCCTTATGAGGACGACCTTATCTTATCAAGCGGGCCATCCCAGATATCCTCGTCATCACAAGACTACAGCGGTGCATCCCAGGACAGCATCGGTCGCATGGCAGATAGGGCTGATGATGATCGCTTAATTACGCGCGTGCCCTTTCAGCCCTCGCTCGCTTCGACAAGGTATGGATCTTTGGACGAAGAGAGAACCCCGGTGCCAGAATTCCGCTGGCCAAGAGTTGACGTCCAAAGCCCATCTCATAGTCTTACCCACTCATCAAGAACAATACGACCTACCATGGAGGATATGCAACAACAACAACAACCGATGAGAAGGAGGGGTTATCAAGGGCAGGTAACACACATGAGCCCCCAGAGGCGAACCTCTGCTGTTCGCCAGTTTCGAGATGGGCCTGGACCAAGAGAACCTCCAGAGAGGCAGCGGCCACCTCCAGCCGAGAGATTCGCGTCTGCTGCTCCCGATTTCTTGTTCGATACCACAGCCTGGTGCTTATCAGTTCTCGGCATGGCGCTTCGATACTCGAAATGGCCCCTAGCTATCCTTCTGGCCGTGTACATCTGCATCGGGACTGGCATGGTGTTCAAGAACATGATTACCGAGTCTATCTCAGCAACCATGTCTCCCTTATGTCGGATACCCGGCGCTTCCTTTGTGGACATGCCCTTCTGCCCCAAGGCAGCGCCAGATCCCACCAGCCGCACTCAGGTCGAGTTCGACGGCTTGATGGCCGCCCAGGGCGACTTCGAGAAGGTGCTAGAGGACTCGGCGGCGGGGGTGTCGCTCCCGATGGAGATGAAGCAGACGGAGGCCTCGGTCCGCGACCTGCGCACGATGGTGAAGTTCAGCGAGCTGCCGAACCGCAACGAGCTGGTCAGCGAGTTCGACCAGTACATCGAGACGATCCGCCAGGTGGCCGACGACCTGCAGATCTTCAACACGCACGTCGGCAGCGCCGTCGACAGCGTGGTCAGCATCAACCGGTGGACGTCGCGGTTCATCGACTCGGTGGCGGCGAGCCGCGAGGCCAACGACAACCTGATGTCGCGCTGGATCACGGGCTGGCTGTTCGCGCCCTTCCAGCCGGCCGTGTTCGACGAGCGCGCGCTGCTGGACAAGTACGTGGAGCACACGGCGCTCGTGTCGGACAAGATCGCCGGCCTGATCCTCGAGGCGCAGGCGGCGCTGCGCCAGCTCCGCCAGGCGGAGTCCCACCTGCAGCTGATCAACGAGCACGTCGTGGCGGGCGGCAACGCGGCCCGCGCCGAGAAGAGCGAGATCCTCTGGACGCTCTGGACGCTCGTCGGCGCCAACGCCCGCCGCCTCCACAACCTCGGCAGCCAGATCAGCCTCCTGTCCCGCATCGACGCCCAGCGCGGCGCCGCCGTCGCCCAGCTCGTCGGCCTCCTCCACGACCTCGGCGACATCCAGACCAAGCTGAGCGACCTGCGCGACCGCGTCGCCGCCCCCGAGCTGCTGCGCGTCGACGGCCACGGCGGCGACGGCAACGGCGGCCCCGACCGCATCCCCTTGAGCGTTCACATCGAGACCATCAACGCCGGCGTCGAGCGCCTCGAGGCCGCCCGCAGTCGCATCCGCGCCGAGGAGAACGAGCGCCTGCAGCAGGCGCTGTCGCGGGCCCGCGGCGAGACTGGCATGATCGATGGGTGATCCATGGGCCCTACATAGTTACCTACTGCGTGCTTTTTGGTAATAGACTATACGTTTCGTTGGGTTCGATTGAATCATTGCATTATGGTATCAAGCTCTTGGTTGTGCCAAGTTGCGGCGTTGGATACAATGGCGCTTGGGAAGGCTGTTACCAATGTTGGACATCATGGAAGGATACGGAAAGGCTACTGGGTGACTTCTAGATACCAAATGTTAAATTCTACTTTGTTCTGTATGAAGTGTCGTGTTTTTTATGTTTTTTCTTCTTGTGACGTGTATTTGGATCTGGTGCCCCCATACTTATCTCAAGACGGTTGTCAAATAAGTAGTAACTCCTTTGTAGGTTGGTCAACACTGTGGATTACTGATACCTCGACATATCCTACAATACATTGGCTTAAAGCAAGGGCTGAATACTCCGGTGATAGTAAGCTGGGATCTGAGTAGTGTGGACGTTGAGGTGCGGAAGACGTAGCCGAATCTTACCGGTCCAAGGCTCAACGTGCGCTTTAATCGAGTCAATTCCCTTCATTCGCTACCTCGCTCGAGCAACTTCAAATAAAATCAGGGGGATTCGGTGGCTACTCCCTCTGTGTACCATCAGCCACCACATCAATGATCAGATGATGACAGTGGTGTAAGCTGCCCTGACCGAGACCGTAAAGGGGCATCTTGGCATGACGGCAAGCCCTATAAATACATGTAGTAGACCACCGAGGGAGTCGACATGCCCAGGACATGAAAGAATCGATATGTTTCTGTTCTCACCAGGTCCCAACCCCACCCTTAATTTCAAAGGTTTTATCAGACAAAATGTCTTGCCTCATTACTATTATTCAAGGAGGGAAAGATATATGTCATGTCCATAGCAAGTCAGCAATCGGCTCTCTTCTTCTCGACATGGCGGGCATGTTCTTTTCCTGGAGGTTCGCCTTCACCCTAGCCATTCTTAGCCATATTCTGTTGCCCATTACCAGTGTGAACTTCGTAATAGTGAGTATGGGCGATGGTTCCATAGTGCTACTAGGCGCCTTGCTGGTAAGTCTCACTTCAATTGGTATTGATGCTTGGTGAGCGACTGCAACTCCCACCAGATAGCTTGCTAACCTTTATCACTACATGTATAGGATCTTCTCGGCGCTTTATTACATCTCATCGCGAGGCGTTATGGCTCATGGAATCTAGTAGTAGATAAGGATCTGGGGAGGCCCGAGCAAGAGCGGAGAGACATCGTCATAAGATTATACCTATTCATCATTGGAGGTAGCGCGGGCTTGGCTGGTGACATTATTGTATCCAAATCCACCCGTGGAGTCAAAGTGGGAGTTTTCGCATACGCGACAGCAGTAATCTGTTGGTAAGTCTTACTTATCGATCTTCATCGTTGTCCTTTGCCATCAGCTAGCTACCAGCGAAAAATCGTCTTTCTCTCTATCACCGCCATTTCAGTGTGTTATGCTGATTAAGTTTGGCGAGTGGCCCAATAGTATCGCTACAGTCTCCGCCATGGTAGTCGGCGTATATGACAGTTATGGGAGGTATAAGGAAAAGCTGGAAATAGCTCGCGACTTCATTGCCTTGGATGTGGAGATGGGCAGCGAGATCCTTCCAGAGGATGTCGACACACAGTCAGATACGACAACACTGCACAACGGACACGAGGAATCATCACCATTTCTTGATAAAGGCAGTAGTTAAGAACAAAGTTGCAGTATCAATATGGCCTCGATCAAGGTTATTGTCGCGGTAAAATGGGTCTATTTGGAGCTGCTCTAGAGTGGGTATAACGCTCTGGCAGGGGACCCCCCCTGGGGGGTTTATTTGGGCCTATATAGAGGTCCGATCTCCCCCCATACGTCCCAGACGCTCTTCCCTTTCTTTCCTTCCTTAGAGCTTTAGCAGAGTGTAGCAAAACGTCAATAGAAGGGCTATTCAGAAACGCGACAGTTATGGCTTGCATACGGGCAAGATACGGAATTATTAGGAATTAGCTGGATGGTTGCGCAAAACAAAGCTTCCCCTTGCCTAAATATTACCATGGAATTCAAAAGTTGACCTACAACTTCTTTTCACCTCCTTTGCCCGAGCGACCTCTCTTCCTCCCGCTTCTCAGTAAAAGATCGTAATGGCGTCGTGTAGCTATATGTTAACTTAAATTCAACATACTGGTATACAAAATCTCTAAGCCATGGGTCGGACCCCGAAATTTCGTGTCTACGGGTGGTCACGAGAGGGACTCATAAATGGCCACATTGTGGACACCAAATTCAAGGCTTCGTAGATAGCTAGAAATAGCTCGTGGATAATCCGTGGAGACCGTGGAGTAGAGAGTAGATCGACACTCTGGTTGCATGGTTACGGGCTTGGCTTCGGATTCAACAGACGGATATAAATAAGTTAAGCCCGAAGACTCCACCATTAGACAGTCACTATGGAATATATATTAAGCTCTCCCGGTGGTTTAGATCATGAACATCGCAGCCACCGTTACCAAATCAGAACAAAGCAAAAGCAATGTCTTCACTTCGTGACCAACTCTGGAAAACAGCCAAAACCGCTTTCGACAGGTATGGTGAAATGACCCCTGACTCTGTCATTGCCTGCCGTAGCCCCCAATGCGTGCATCGAATGTTCCCTACCACATCTGGGATTCCAGACCGCACCAACAAGGAGTATTCGGATTTCGTGATGGATTTGAAGAAAACGGTACCGAATCTGCGGCTCATTATTCAGAGCGATTTCGAACCGATGATCGACGAAACCACACGCCAGGTTATCGCCCATTTGAAGTCTGCAGGCGACACGCCGGCCGGGCCTATCGAGGCTGAATACTTCATGGCATTGAAGATGAACGAAGATGGAACACAAATTGTGGAGTTTGTGGAGTTCATCGATACTGCCTATACGAGGGATTTTATACAAAAGGCTGAATTGAGTGTGTAACTGGGGCGTAACAGTGGGAAGTCTGGGAAAGGCAACTTTGTTGAACCCGCCAGTGCTGACAACCAACGGCTTGTCTCCAGACTTTCATTCCTACGAGGTCTCTCATTCAAGCAATTATTCAGACGGCGTATGGTGAACACCTACCACACGATATTCGACGGATAATTACACGGCTATTGGAACTCCATGATTAAGTAGCCTATATACGCAGTTAAACAAAGAACCCCTTTTTGTCTGATCGAAACAAGGTACTATGCTATCAACAAAGAACGTAGTTTACTTTACTTGCGGTATCTCCATAATCCACCTATTCCTTACCTTGGTAGCATCGTGCAATCATAGCTTCACTTCCCGATCTTCCGGGGCCGAAATTACAACCCTTCCAGTATTCTGGACCAAAGCTAGAAATCGATTTCATCGAGCACATAGAATCTGGTGCAGATTCAGCCGTATGGAAAGTTTCTATAGAAAATAAGATATTCGCTTCAAAGATAGTAAGTCTAATATATGACCCCTAATCTGACTGGCTTAATGCGAGACCATGCTAATGTCAGTTGGTTGATAGTTCGGTTTCTTCGAACCTTACCTAAGTTTCATCCGTCGATTTTTACCCGACGATGTGACGATAGAAAAGATACAGGTATATCTGGATGCTTTTACTTCCGAATGCCGAGCATATGGACGCTTGAAAGAAACCGGAAATGAGCATCTAACCATAAAGTGCTACGGCTATATCATATTGACTGATGATCACGAGAGGAAGCTGGGAGAGAAAGGTGACTCGCAAATACCCGATCGCGACTCAGAAGACTTCAAGGAGCTTCCACTTCGAGCCCTTGTTAAAGAGTTTATACCCGAGGGACCAAGACAATATCCATTCTTAGACCCGAAAAGGATCCCTAAGATGATACGTGACATCAACGCTATCCATAGAATTGGAATCTTTATTGACGACGTAAGGAGCCCTAACTATCTCCGAGACCTTGATATCGACTTTAGCCGCTCAAAAACTGTTCCCCATCCCATCTACAACAAAGAGTATATAGCCCTTGTAGACACGCACCCATGTGGAAAGGAACTCACAGCATGGGCCGACGAACGTGGATTCGACGACACGATAGACAGCTATAATGAAGATATAAAAGAAGGTCGACACAAAGGCCCATACATATGGACGAGGATGTTAGAGAAGACGTCATATGATAGATGGACAAGATACGATTTCAGACGTGAAAAACTACCGAAAGGCTATCCAAGGTTGGTAGACATCTACTTTTCTTTGTATCCCATGGTTGGGGGCAATAGTTCAATGTTATCATGAACACTATGCCCACCCTACTGATTCACCTTGTACTTATGCACCCATCTACCCACATACACCAGGAATCCACCGAGGAAGAAACCAAAACTCCCCTCCCTGGTATGCCATAGGGATGATGATATAGTATAATTGAGCCATCGAATTGTACCGCTTCAAACCCATGCTAACACTGGTTTGTGTTCAGAGTGCGACCGGAGCTGTATGACTGGGAGGGTGCTGAGAGAAAGAGGCAGAACACGAGGGGGGATTCACGGTCAACCCCTCAAAGGTCATGGAAAGCGGGAAAGGACAGGGAGAAGAAGGAAAAACCAACGAAGGGCGGAACCAAGAGGAAGTAAATGACTATTGTCTTATAGTATCGAAATATGTTTTTTAGAACGTCAAGTTTCCGAGAAAGCATTTGGAATGATTTATGGTGAAATACAAGGAGATCTATGGAACCACGCCTTCAATCTCCTCGGAATTTGGATGACCGATATCAACTTACTGCTGCGGGAGTCAATAGCCAGACACGTATAAGTTCCATACATAATGTAGCAACTCCTGGGGTATTAGAAGAACGGGCGTTGCTAAGAGATGTATTATACCGACGAGGTATGATAAAGTACCTAGGAACTCGAAGGAACAAGTTGAATGAGACGACGGGGTATTTCGATATCGCCTCTCAGGAAGAAAGGGTCTGGCCACACTACCTAGATTACTCTTCTTGTCATTGGGAAACACAAACAGATGCCCGATCTGGTAACTACTCAATGAGTGACAGTCGAATGACAGTGCCATGACATGAACGCACCTTACACCATCCAGCATCCAGGTCAGGACTCGCCATGTGGATAATTAGCATAACCGCCGTGCCACTGCGACATCAGTCTCATATAAATAGAGCGGGTGTGGCGCGTGCATGTGCAAGAAGGGCCGCCGCGCCAGGCCTAATTACGTAGTGACCCATCGGGAGCTTGCCTTGTGAGATAGCGTTGGCGCCGTTGTGGTGTAAGGTACACCGTACGACTGCAACTGTATCTGCGACCTTTACGAGACCAAGTGACTGAAATAAGACGGGCCATGTGCAACACCGGGTTGCTTCTGGGAAGAACCATTAGTATGGTAGATCGATCTGGTCGACCATCGAGCGGTGCTTGGATTATGAAGTCGGAAGAGAGATCATAAGCACGTGACTGGGCGTATTGCTTCAAGGGTCCAGGCTGCAGGGCACAGTATAATTAGCACAGTATGTATTAATGCCATTTTCGGGTTAGCACCAAAATAATGCGTTGCAATCCAAGTTCCAACTTCCAACTTCCAACTTCACCATCGTGCCTAATGCCTAACCAAATAACGAACCTTTCCCAGCCTCGCTGAGTTTCAAGCCTTGACGTCGAAATCTGAGAGCGTTAGCCGGTGAATCTTTTTGCTATTGTCGCGAATTTCATCTTCCCTTGTGAAAAGGGACAACCTGAACAAGAAAAGAAATGACATCGAATCTGAGATGGCGCCCGTTACCCACATTTCCCGATCTCCCGGCGCTACTCGTCTCCCCCGGGTTCAACGTCCAGTCATCATCCTATAGTCTCGAGATCACTGACCTGGCCAATATCTGGACCGAGAGTCTTGATCGAAAAGGTATCCTCAAGCGAAGCCTCAACGAGGATACCAGCATCGATCTGAGTGACGGCGACAAGGAGCAGTGGCGTGTGTTCTTGTCCAAGCTGGAGGCCGCCTTTGACCCCACGTCGCCCGACCATGGGCTCACTAGCCTCACTCTGTCACCGCATGGCACTGGTGACCTCCTTCTCCAGATTGCCTGTGTGCTGCCGAAACCACTGGAACCTCTGAAGTGGCCCGTCTACTTGACCAAGCGCCAGCCTGACGTGCTAGCCTCGGACCTGGTTGTCCCGCTCATTCGGAGTAATCAGGTGCGGGCACAAGAAGCCGAGTACCTCGTCTCTAGGCTCAAGGAGAAAGATGCGGTCATCAATAGATTAGTCGATAAGCTGCTAGCTGTTGGCACGGGCTTAGAACACGTGTTTCACTCACTTCCGATCAAGCGCAAGGCCACTAGGGCAATGGCTGAGGAAAAGGTGCAAGGCCTCGCACCCTTCAACGAAGATCAATGGCGGACACATTGTGCATCTACTTTGGAGATGCCTCAAGACGTCTCATCGTTGTTGCTAAATGCATTCGGCAACAGCAGTATAGACGGCGAGAGGGGGGGTATCGAAGTTTCTAGTCAGGTCAATGACTGGTGGGGGTCATTTGAGACAAAATCCGCTATAAACAAGCCTCAAGAGCAGACAATCTCGGCAGAAGAACGGCCATCTACACCAGATAAGGGAAAGTCAGCTGCGGATAGCGATGATGATTTTCAGGTCCAGGCCACGCAGGCCACGCAGGTTACGCCAGTCTCTGCCAAGAAGAACCGGGGTCGCAGGCAAGTCGCCATACAAGACGGGGACACGACGGATGAGGGTGATAGTCTTGCGCTGATACCAGATAGCCACCCAAATGTTGAAGAGAGGCCCTATCCCCGCCTGGGTGTCCTTGGGGGTAAAAGGGGATTAAGCCAAGTTCAATCTCAGAGTCAATCATCGCATACTGTTCCCAACGACGATGACACTGCTTCTGAATCGGATCCAGAACCCGTGAAGCCAAGCCCGGCTAGGAACACCCGATCAAAGCCAGTAGGAGCTATCGGAGGGAGTAAGAAGGCATCATCGCCGCCACTGGCGAAGTCGCCCTCACCGGCTCGACCACCGCCCAAAGAGGACGACGAGACGGCATCGGAATCCGAAACCGGATCCGCACCCCGCGCCTCTCCAGCAGCCGCACCAGTCCAGAAGAGGAGGGGTGGAGGCCTCGGGCCGATAGGTGGTCGATCTCGGACCACTCCCGCCCCGCCAGAGGAGCAGTCGAGAGCAACGTCGGTCGAGTCCAGCACAGGTCCACGGCCAAGACAGAAGCTAGGGGCTATCGGGAAAAGCACAGGGGGCGACTCGAGGCGGCGACCGCAAGCCGAGTCGTCCGTGGAACCACCAGCAGCAGCAGAGGAGGAAACCATGGAGCAGAAGGCGGAGCGGAAACGCGCCGAGCTGGCGAAGGAACTCGAACGCAAAGCTGCCGCGCCAGCGAAGAAGAAAAGGAGGTTCTAGGTTACAATGGCATTATATACAGCTACGTTTTCTTCATATTATGAGAGCGACCTTTCATCAAGCGTATGCGATACTAGCAAGTTGTTTCCCCCCTGTGCGCCCTATTGCCACGGAGCTTCACTATGGGTTCCGTACATGACTTCATTGCACATGATATCATCTTAGGCAACGCCGCAACGCAACGACTCTACGTGTACATAACCCAGACTACATTCCATCTCCCCCGCCTCTTCGTCAAGTAGTCTTTTCTTCCTCGGGATGACTAGGTTCTGTTACACAAGCAAGGATGGTACAATGTAGTAACAGCAGCCTTGCCTGGCCGTAACCTTTGTACCTGTACACCCTAGTGGTGCTGCAATGTCAATAGCTCGCTACAGTGCGGATCCGATCGGAAGGCTATCTTGGCTTCTCGTTTCTCGTACTAGATGGTCTTCTGGTACGACTAACAGCCCGACTAGAAAGCAGGTTGGTACACCTAGGTGTGAGAACAATAGTAAGCAGGCAAAGCAGTCCGTGCAGTGGGCTCTGGTCTTGTACGTGACACAAACATCACTAGATAGATCATTAATGGGGCTGCCCGCCTTCTCCGGTCTGAGGGGCTAAGAATGACTAACCATCTACAGGCACACGTCACATGGGCGCAATATTCCATGATGCAATACCAACCCACCATATGTGCATGTGTTAGGGGTGCATCAGACACTCTCGACTGTAGGAAACTACGCACTGCCCTACCTTGATAGCCACGCTGAGCGTGGCACGCTCGAGTAGATACTCACATGTACCTGAGTAAGCGCTGGGCAAGTTGTTCAACAAGGTACTGGGAATATTCTAGCCAAGCCATATACATGTCCATCGTGGTACCTAACTCGATGTAGACAGGTACATTGGATGGTACGCTCGGCTCTTCAAACGACTGGGTCATTCTAGAGGGAGCCAACTACATATCTAGCTAGCAGCTAGCCGGGCGAAGCGGCCACGCCGCTTCGCTGCAGGTCGCTGCACGATTCGGCTTCATTTCGCCGCTGCCAGCTGCTGCTGTCATGAACTGCAGCGATGGCGAGTCTCTCCCCGCTCCATCCCCCCTTTTCTATCCTTTGAACAGGCTCGCTCGCCCACTTGCATGAAACTTGCAGAATCGATGCACGCGGGATGAGGCTGCAGGTGACAAGACACAGATATGTAGTTAGGTGTGGGTAGATAGATGGGTGGATGGTCAGGGGGCGAACTGCAGAAGGAATAGGCGGAGCGGTAAGGCGGTCGAACACTACTTGTCTTGGTATCCGGTTGACTGGTTGACTGGCGTAATGCTGTTGAATCCTGCTTCTTCATCTCTTCAAGGCGAGGCCTTTTACCCCCACGTTTGTTGCGATTGTACAAGGTCATCATAATTATCAATGTGCTTCGCAGAGCGAACGTCACCTGGGATGACTGCCAGTGGTTGGTCGTGCGCCTCATCATCGCACTCGGATACATTGAGCAGGACTGGTAGCTCACAGGTTCCATCCTGTCCAGGGCGCTGCTACCACCGGTAGAGCGATTGGCTGCGGATCTACGGACTGAACAGCTACCAACCTACCACATAACGTACCTATGCACATAGGAAGCCTTCGGCGGGAGCGGGAGCGGGCAGGCCCTGTGCGCCCGCCCCAATATGTATATCACGCATGAGCAGCTACCTACGTAACGTGAATGTAGCCGGAAATAGCAGATGGCACTCCGCTACACCCGTCTAGGGCTGTGCGTGCTGATATCTGATAAAGTATAGTCGACGCCTCTGACACAGCACACGGCCTCGAGAGGCCAGTGTTGCAGAGGGCACCACAGTGCGGTAGCCCGGTCACCTACATACTTCGGGGCGTTGTGCTTCGGCTAACTCGATCCTCGAGTTAGTGTCCTTTTCCAACTATCATTGGGGCTACAGCGTCGTGACTCGTGACGCTGGGCTGTGGTGATGCTACCAACGGAAGGACTAAAGTATTTTCGAGAAAGGGGGAAGGTAGGGGAGGGTGTGTTAGTTGTGCCTGCCTTCATGGCACCACCACTATTCGTGAGTGGACTGTATTAATGTAGTCAGGTTTATTATATCACAAGTACTCATGAAACAATGGCAAGGCTCGAGTAAGAATAGCTGTGAAACCATCTCTAGATAAGTCGCCTGAACTATGAAAGCCCGTTGCATTGACCTATGAACCGAACCGGAGTCGTTGTGGTGAACGATAGTTCATATCATCCAACTCACTGCTTGAGGTGAAGTTAGAGATATGAATATGTCTGACGTCACACCGTAAGCACGTGGTCTTTCGAAGCCTTCCCTCTCTCCTTTGGTGTTTGGTCTAGCATATTGGGGCTATACAATTAAGGATAGATTCTTTACGGAGTGGATATGTGTCAATGTTAGGTATTGGGCGATGTTACAACATGATAAGCAAGTTGCTACTAGGTGCGAATTTGAATAATCGCCCAAGAATTCAGTTGGAGTTTCTATTATACTTGAACTAAGACCATACCCAGACTAAGAATATGGATGTGAATCCTTGGGTTGTCTTATAACGTCCATGCTACGAGGTAGAACAGCCTACAGACGCTCTTGGCTTACCACACACGTTTACTCATGATAACTTCAAGGGTCTCTGCAGACTAGATTGGCTACAGAGAACTCACTGCCACTTCATCCCATGCACGTAATATCCGCCGTCGCACCGGCTCCTCTAAACACGGGTGACAGGTGCCGCAAAGCCATGCCCGGATTCCACGCATCGTGCTGCCAAAGTCAAACGTTTCAAAAATGCTACAGGCGAAAACGGCGACGGGAACTGTATTTCATGGTCTTGAGCAGAAACATGGTGTGGTATTTATAGGTATGGTATATATATTTGGAAAATAGTATTACGGAAACCTGAACCTTCCGCGTGTAGTGATCAATTATCAACTATGATCGGGGAGGGGGTTTGCCGTGAACAAGGCCTTGCATTATCTGACTGAAGCCCCTGCTGGCTGTGTCTACGTACCTATTGCATTCCGAGAAGGAACTGCTCTTACCTTTTCCTACCATCAGACCGGTTAGACTTGCAATATACGAGATGTTAAGGAATAATAAGCTACAGATACAAGCCTCTCCTCATTACATGGGTTATTTGGTTTTCAACCGTATTGCTTGCTAAATGACGACACAACGTTACTGGCTCGCAACAGGAAGTTTGTAGATCCTGATGCAGCTCATTTCAAAGACACACCATTGGTGATGCCGAAGAATCGAGATTGTGGGATATAGGTACTTATGGTCATTCCTAAGCACATTAAACACTATCATCAAAAGTCGAAGGAATACCTCGCTCTTCAGCTTAGGGGCTTCCCTAAAATTACGCAGATGTACGTTATCAAGAATTCAGGGGTTGCTCAAATCTCCGTGGTGTTATATTACTTTGCCTTGTGGATAATTCCACCTTAGCACACCGGTATGTTATAAAACGCAGCATATCACTAAGACCACATACTGATTCACTATATCGTTTCCAATACATTCTTAGTATATTGCAACAGAATGTAATACCCCAAGGTTGTGACTGGATAGTTGTTCAAGTGATAATGAGAGAGGCACCAAAGTAGAACCAAAGAAGACGCCGTTTCTTTCAGTTACTGCTCTCCTCATGTTCAAAGCAATAGAAGCAGAAGGTATTAGACTATTTATAGCCAGTCCTATAAACTTATTATTATTACTATTGTGGTTGTCCAAACCCATAATGGTGCCCCAGAGTCACAAAAACAAAAAACAAGTTCATCGAAGGGAAATTCTTCGAAACATGAACATCGAAAGGATGACTCTTCGAAGCAAGACCCCTGAACCCCCTGGCCCCAGTGTTTTACCTAGCAAGCTCCGCCGTGCCAAACATGCTGCGATTTGAATAAGGCTCTATTATACCGAGAATTACCTCGACTCAACGGTGCCAGACCAAACTCAAGATGATCCTCGATTACCCCATGAGCAGCTCCAAGGACGCAGATGTCTGGTATGATCAGCACCCTACAGATACTCTGGAGCAAGGAAGTCTAGCCGTATTGCCAGCGGACTCTGCTAATGCTTCTACTGCCTCTACTCTGACTCTAAACATACTTCATGAGCTAGGGGAATATGAGAAGCGCAACAATTGAACACTGTCCGCGTTACTCCACTCTACTTTCAGGAATGGGATGAACTATTTCAGCTTTGACGCCCGTTACCATGTTACACGAGACCTTGGGCAGTATAGCATGTATTGTAACCATCAGGACCTGAAATAAACAACTTCATCAACCGCTGGATCATAAAATGTTACTGCATCTTACAGGGGCGGGAGTCGTTAGGCTTCATCATGCCTTCGTTCCGAAGGGTCTAACCAAATTTTAATTCCCTCTTGGATCCCTTCTTAACACTCTTAGGCACACTGCTTTAGATTCTCTTTTTTAACTTTTGTTTTCGATGTTCCTTTCTATCATATGCTTGGTTTCCGAGAAGGTTGTGTATATGATAGCCGACAGATTTGCAATGCAATATACTATCAAGTCACGCACCAAATCAATTTTTGATTACAGCATGTGAGAAAAGACATATCAACTGAGTGTTAACATCTTTCGAACTAGGTAAGCAACTTATAAGTGATCCACGGTGGTCTGCCTTATTAGGACATGGGTTGAAGTTACATCGCGAAAAGAACGTAGCAGCCATATGCGAATCAATGCATATTCGTCGGATGTACACTATATCCAAAACCATTAGTCCAGCTGATGCCTATTTTACACCGGATACTGGCAGTTTTGACCGAGTCTATGATTATGCCAAGAGTAGCAAGAGGTTGGGGGCTACAACTAAATCTTCCGTCGACTTGCCAGGACCTTGAGTTTGAATTTCCTAGACATTGATAACCAGATCACTATCAGAATTCCACGCGACGGAGCGGTAGTGCTACCGTCCGGCAACCCCACCTTAGTCCGACGGTTGGTCCCAAACTACACCTTTGGAAGACTACATGTTGGCGACAGACCAACCATGTCAGATCAATACGTAAACTACCTGATACGCACATGGACAGAGATAGGAAGATTGCACCTTGCATGAGCCTCAAAATCCCTCTAGTCCCCTGTCAAAGGGTGGTGGTGGTGGTGGGAGAGGTTGGCGAGGCGGATGTGCAGGGACCCTATCTCCTCCGATCTCATCTAAGCAGATCGCGCAGGTTTCCAGCCTCGAATGAAGACTATCAATCGATACCTGCCATCCAGCAAATTGCATTTGCGATAGTCTCGGGCCCGTACACCATGCCCTTGCCAACACCTACATAGACCTACCTTATAGGTTAGCAAGCTGGGGTAATACACCGCGATGGTCTAATTTCCCCGCCCTCGTCAATTGGCCCGGCTCTCTAGGGTGGGTTGGAGGCAGAAGCACAATACAACGCAATACAATAGCTAGAGGTCGGTCACAACTCAGCTCAGCCCCAGGCGCTAGATAGGCAGGCTGGGTGCTAGGATAGGGGTAGGGTTGCATCGCCCACGCAGCGGGTTTCGGCTGTCGATAGTCGATATATGATCGGGCACTCAAACGGCACTCTCCGGTCAGTCGGTCGGTCTCACTAGGGGAATTAATGGCCAGGGGCCACGACCCGTGAATATGACCGGGCAGCCTATAGGCTCTCCACGTGGGCTTCGTCCAATCTTGGTCGCTACCTGCCTACCTACCAATATCATATACATATGTAGTATGTGCATACGCATACACAGCCCCGGTGGTAATCACAGTCGGTAGCCTGGTAGAGGCCAGGAGAAAAGCATAATGAAGCGAGTTTTTCGCTCCTTGAGATCTGCCAAACCGTTAGCGTGTGGGGTAGTCGGTAACTTAGGCCAATTGCCCAATTGGTCGAAACGCAGCGCTGTCGTTGGTCGGTAGCAGGAGGCTAATGGGGCTAGCTAATGGGGCTAGCCAACGGCGGGGCTTGGTGGCTAATTAGCTTCAGAATTCACTTTAGGCCATCCACTCTGCCACTGCGACCGGACGGCCTGAACGCCTGGCGATCTCCACCTTCAGGGCTCCACCTATAGATATCGTCCATGCAGCCAGGGTATTATTCCAAGTAGGTACCATGATACTCAATAGACTACATGCTTGAGGGGGCTTGGGGGGGTTGCATCTAGGGTTGCATGGAGGGTTGCATCCATGATAGGATGAGCTGCGTGCAATCCAGGCATGTCCCGGAGACCGAGTCGAAAAAGCCTACGTGCATGTACCGCATCATGTACTCGCTATGTGCCATTGTAGCGTTGCATTGTCGGTTTCTTGGATTGTCACGTAGTTACATCAAGGTAGACGATGGATGAGCAGATGTTTCGTGTTACCAAGGCCAACAGGCTGTATAGTAAGCCTGAGTACCATGTGTATGACAGTGAGATACCTAATGAGGTGCATTGTATCTGAGGCATAAAGCATTTCATATGCCATTGATATGACGACATGATTTTGCCACGTAACACGAAGACGTCGGGTTGATTCAATGCAACATATCGCTTCCGAACTGCTTATCTGCCTGTTAACTCACTAAGTAGGTACTTCAACATTCCAACTTTCATCAAGAGGGTTGCTGGATCTCTAGCGCAACTTAGGAGTGTCTAGAACCGTTCAGACAGTATGGAACACAGAGGTCTTGACTAGGCATGCATGTATAAGTGTGGGGTATATCAGATAACAAAGGAAGCCATGGCGGTGACAGGTACACATCAACTTCGTGCTACAAAGTAAGCACTCTAAAACCAGGACCTCGAAGCCAGACCCGACAAAGAGTTAAGATGCTGATTTTGAAACCTCACACCATCATCTCGCCTACCTAGATAGGCAGGTACTCGATCAAAGGGCTCTCAACCTGTCATATGATGCTTTGTCTCAGGAAAAGGAACCTTCTTAGAAGCTCCTGTTCTGTCCTGCCATTGGAATTCTTTTCCGGCTCTGCATTAGCTCCCGCTTTTTGACACATGCCGCCATGTCGAGTATTGACGACGGCGAGTTCAACAGTCGGGGTAAGACAGACATGAACACATCCCTGGACCCGATGCTGGATAGTCTTAGATAATGGTCGCATCGAAACCCACGTGTGCATCTAGTATGCCGTAGCGTAGCAATGGGGACAAAACTTGGCGTATCTAGAGCCTCACAGGTAATCACTAGTGGTCCCTATTCAAAGTCAAGGTACAGGGCTATATACATAACTGCATATGTAATCAGAATAATTTACCAGTATTCTCCGGTCATGCAGCTCCCTCTCCCAAACAACCCCCAGGAACGGCTGAACCGGAGTCTAGATTGGAGCACGTGGAGCAGCAGTGGGTGTAAGAACCTTGCCGTCCTTTCCCTCAACAAGATTCTCCACGGTGCAACACCCACACGTAGGCAACAGGAATCCATTGAACATACGGTTCCCGCTACAGACAGTCCGGTGCCACGGATGTATGGAATAGTAGGAGCACTACCGGTGTTATCTATCTACACGTGTTGAAATTTCGATATCGTGGTCCAGCCCGGCTATTTCAGCCCCAGGACTCTGGATCCGGGACCTTTGCCCCTCCCTTCCTCATCCTCTTTTCCACTCTACCTGTCTCGCCCAAACTCGTTACACGCTCCCGGTACGTGTCTGGGACACTGGACACATGGCGAGGTAGTAGCTCGCAATAAGACGATGATTACCCCGTGCCCCCTCCCGGCGTGATAAGGCTGATCTCAGATACTTCGCCTATTCTTCTTCCTCTCCTGATCCAGCGGGGGTGGAGCACACCAGTAGCTAATCTTAGCTGCTAGTGCTATGTGAGACACGCGGGGACAGATGGTAACAATACCCGGACTGTTCTAACAAGTAACCTAGCGATCTGCTCTGGGAATTAGATAGATACTCGGCACGTTTACCCACTTCTGGACCCAAGAGGGGAATATTTCTACCGCTTGTAACACGCCCTTTTGCGGTCTATGATAGCTAGCTACCTTTGTAGTCACATTAGCGCGATATAAAACCGGACTATCTATCTACAGTGGCTGAGACTAGTCTGGCTGTCCAGTAAAGCAGGTGCGCTATTTTTGTATCGATCATGGCCACCCACGTAACGAAGCGCAGGCGCGGCAGTGTATGAACGGATGGACGAAGATCGATAAGACGGGATATATGGCACAGCATTGTGGCAGGACAGGGGACAGGGCAGCACAGTAACAGAGATTGGTACACCATGAGGGGGGAAAACCCAGGGCGCACAGAAACGTTTTCTGACTTACCCCCTAGCCCCTCTATCCTCTAGTCAATTCTCCTTCACCGTCTTCCTGGGTTTCTCCGGATTACCTGGGTGGGTAGGTAGGTAAAACCCTGTAGGCTGGGGTAAGTGCCATACTGGCGCAGTTGGTCGGACGATGCCATCCAGAGGCGGGGATTGGTTACCCAGGCGCGCGTACACTGCGTGGTGGCTATGATTTGAGCTAGTGTGCTGTTTCAGGTTTCTTTGATCTCGTGCCACCTGCGCGGTGACAAGGTGACACAGCTCATTCATACCAAGGCCCTTAGTCAGAACGAAACGCAACGGCAGCGGCAGCTATCGTGGCAAGTGGAAGCGGTAACGGTAGCGTGGCCATGCTACACCGTTGGGGACAAAGGTTCATACCCAGGTATCTGGCGTATCGGCTCCGGCGTCAGTATTAGAGAATTAGCATGCGTTAGCTGAGCGAAGATCAGCGAGGCATTGGCATGAAGCCATGACATTCGCGTGGAATCACATGGCATGAATGTAGATATATAGGTATGCATGTATGCAATGCAGGAGCAACATGGCCGAGAGCCACGCAAGTTACATAGCTCGCATTAGTGGTTGCCAGACACCGAGAGATCTACTATAGGCAAGTATCTAAGGTATGGCTGCATTCGCTCAAGTCATGGTGAGTGGTTGTAGCAGCTATGCTTTGTTTCAGCAGTTGGAGCTCGATCGTGTCTGCTAGTCTAATGCGGGTAGTCATTGGCAATCGGTGCGTGCGTGCCAGTGGTGATGCTGATCAACGCCAATGGCCAACCGTTGAAAGGGGGTATGGACCACAGCAGATATGGATCTCGGTCGGTGCCTGCCGCCACCCATACCATCGACGCCGCGAGATCAAGATCAACGAGGCTTGGCACGTAGAAGTGGATGGATTCTGCCTCGTTCAACATGGCCGAGTACATTCTATAATAGCGATTGGTAATTTAAGCATGTAAGAGAGAATAAGCTGCCCGGCTAGTGAGGCCCGACCGTGACCTCACTGCCTCCCCTGGTCCTCTGCGTTCTGCCCACTGGTGCCATTTGATGCTCTCTCTAGAGGAGAACGGGGAAACCACACCGGCCTTATCAGAGGTAACAAAGAGGCGTACGAATAACCAACGGTGTGACATGGGCAGGTATGTATGTGTCACTCACTGGGATCTACTACAATTTAACTAAGAATTGAGGTAGATAGCAGCCCTAAACAGGTCTCAGTTAGCCCTCGTAGGAACGAGAAGAGATTGAGAAGAATTGCCACCACAAAGAATAGTTAGGCCTCTCCACAAATGCTATACTATGCCATGCCACACTACGCAATAGAACGCAATTCAATGTATTGGTGCATATAGTCCCCCGGGTTTGGTATATTTCAGTCATGTATAACCTAACTAGTAGTTAGTCACCATGATCATAGAGTCATTGAATGACAAGAATAATAGCAATGAGACGACTACCTACAAGGCTAACAATGACGCCGGGGTGGAGAAGGGGGGACCTCGCTCGGGTCCGTTCGTTCGGTCGATAGATCCATCTGGAAGGCAGGCTGGGGCAAGGCAAAAAACCGAAAAGAAAGAAAAAAAAAAAAGGCAGCACACGCTAATGATATCCAACAATCCACACCACCCTTGACCGATTAGATTAGTCCGTTACCAGCAATCCGGTAGCCAATAGGAGGCGCGCACTGGGAGTCTCATCCCACATCAGTGCAGTCATTGTACTTTATAGATTGAGGGGGAGGGAGGGGTTTGGGGGAAGGCCGGGGGTAGGTAATCATGTTACATTGAATATTGGGTAGTTCAAGTTAGTTCATGTATGTTGGTTAATAGGTAAGTAGTAACTTAGTTTCGCATGCGCAGTTGTTCGCCCCCTCGCCCGGCTTTGCAACGCAAAGCCCCCCTCTTCCATCTCATCATCGCTGTCACCGCCCATTAACCGTCATCACCATTAGCGAATCGATAAAGGCGGCGAGGCGAGGGGGGTTGGAGTGGGGTATACGTGGGGGCAGTAAAAATTCAAAGCCTACCGCGGGAACAAAGACATGGCAAAGTAATCAGCAACTGTTGGATACACAACGTCTCTATCTGTATGTATGTAGGTAGTTAGTAGCGTAGCAATGGAAGGAAAAAAGAAAGGAAAGCGTGCGATCTTATCAATACCTACCAACGAGGCATGGAAGGCCCACCCAGGGTGACAAGGGAACTACAGGTGATTAATGATACACTGGAATTGCAGGAGTTGGTAAAATGCGTTCCAGGGGCACAGTTGCTGCGATCGATCGATCTGCCATTGGCTTGGGTCTGGTCTTGCTCTTCTATCGTGGGCTCCATTACAATTGACAGCATCTAACATTTTTTTGACATAACACATAGGCAATCAAAGGTCGCAGGGCCATGAGGTGAACAGAGAAAATCAATTGTACTATTCTGCTTTCCTAGTCTACGTAGGTGAAGTCATTCGCGTGATATCTGATCTGTTGATCAATCATCGGAGACAAACTTCAGAAGCAAGTCAAATCTTATCTACCAGTACCAGCCGCTGTTTTTTTGTAGAGTTTCCCTCCCCCTTCCGTTGATTTAGCCGCCTTTTCCTAGTTTTCCCTTCCCCTGAACGGAAGAGATCCAGCTCCCGGACGAAAAGTTCAAATGAAATCAAAGCCAGATCTCGATGATCGATGCAGTGCAAATGAAATATGCAACAGATGGGTGTAGTGAAGAAAAGAAAAAGAGAAATTCAGAACACAACGCGGATCCAGGGAGTATCAAGGTGGCTGGCCGTAAAACAACGTTGGCAGAGGTTGAAAAAAAAAAAAAAAAAAAAAAAAAAAAAAAAAAAAAAATAAACAAA
>JAKJXP020000052.1:194454-308070 GCA_022225965.2 Diatrype stigma | reverse complement strand
CCCCCCCCCCCCCCCCCCCCCCCCCCTTTTTTTTTTTTTTTTTTTTTTTCCCACATTCTGACTTCACTACTATTCTGCTGATGCATCTCCCTGTACACCAAGCGATTCAGTATTCGATAAATGGCGTCACATTCAGCCAAAACGACCATCAAATCATTGTTGATGTACGGGCGACGATAGAAAGTTGATCCTTCCTCTTCGTATAATGACCAAGTACCTACCTAGGTACTTAGTGCTGATCACTTTATGTCATCCGTATCAGCCTCCAGCTGCCTGTCGACAGGTATAGCCCTTGGCAACCTTCTCTATGCCTGCTTGTCACCGCTGAGATAGATTATCTCACTATAGGAAATTTTGCTAAAAGATGACAATGAATGGTGTGTAACTTAGTTATGTATTTTAGCTTATCATTGCTGCTTAGTTGTGGATCTTAATCCTCCATTCGGTACCCAGCGGCAATCAATTCTGTAGATGTTTACTAAATGTGAAGGGGAGCGCCGTTGGAATGGCTTCGGTGACTACGGCAGACGCCAGGGGAAACGGTCCCCGCACGTGGCGCGTGGCGAATGACGTCCGGATCCTCATCGCGATCGATCGGGCTTCCCACTTCATCGTGATCGTGTCGCGACCCAGTTTCGCCCCGAGATCTATGTAATAAGAACTACTACGCAACATGCGAGATAAGAATGTGCGACGATTATCTCATTAACCATCCTACTGGCTCCTACAATCATTTTCCAATATACCTACAAGCCTTCGATGGATCCATGATGCATGGTCTCACTATGTGGAAAATCTGGAAGACATGGTAAACCTCATCCAGTCCACAGTCACCAGTCGAAGGCTAGGTGCAGTGCTGTCATTTGCCTCTGGTACGACATTCATTTTCTGGGTGCCAAAGAATCAAGGGTTTGGTCTAACTTCTTCCCCGTGGTTGCGAGAATCGCTCAACGAATCGAACCTTGTGCTACCCCATATGATAGCTCAAACATGCCTTTGGTGTCTAGCAACTACCCTTTTTTCGTCAGCATTGTAACGGCCTGATCGATCGTGGCATGATTACGTCGAGTAGCTCCCGATCAGTGACGTTGTAACCATAGATAATGCTTCTCTGTTTCGAACTCTTCGTCTTAGTCCAAAACTCATCAGTGCGTGACATCTGTAAGCATGGTGATGCTTCGAAATTCACACCGTTCTCGCTTAGCCTCTGAATATGCCATAACTAACAAGGCTTTGCTCACCAACTAATAACCGCTGCGTTGCCTTCAGTACCATTTCGTCATCATCCAGGGGAAAATATCTGCTCTTATTACATAAGCCATATCAACATCATACGTTCGTTCCGTCCATTCAAATCAAAATATATTATCGTAGCTTTGGTAATAATTATCTAGCTTTGGGGGTCTTCGCCTTGCCAGTGTTAGTTGCTGATATTAAAGGGGGCGGGGTAATTACACTATATTCCCAAACTATGCTGAGGCTTCTAAGGGTAAGTGTCTTTCAAATTGAATACCAAACCAGCTTAGCAGGAGAAGATTGTGACGGTCAATATACCTTGATAGTCTGCGAGTTGGTTATGTTACAAATCTTGGTAATTTGTTCCCGCCGCTGAAGCCTCAGTAGCTTGGTGTATAGGTAGTTGGTATATATCGAAATAAGAACTGTATTTATGTTTTGTGTCTCAAGGAAAAAGGGAGCATGAGAAAACACCCCTATAAGAGAGATAAGTAATTTATTCTAACACCAGTGGTTGTTGAGATAGGGATGCGTTTACTGATACACGGAAAACCTTTTACACTAGGATGGGAAAGGGGAAAAGCACAAGAGAACCTAATATGACCAACACCGTATTCACATATACGTAGGGACGACTCAGAGATTCCACCAAGGCATGTTCCCTACGTCCCCGTTTTGTTCCCATTGTGCTAGCAACACATTATCATGGCACCTAGTACTGCCACAATTACCCTCCAAGCCCCCCAATTGTTGGCTCGATCTTCCGGAGATCTTACCGGGATATTTCCAAAACCATTCATATAAGAGCGGATGATCCATGTGATTCCAGCCAATTTCCCTGTACTTATAAGGTATCTGAGAAGTCAATATAATATCTTCCGAAAAAAACGAACTTGAGATTATACATAGCAGGAAACAACTAGTAGTTCCACGGGTACCTTCACCTCAGACTCCTGGCTTACAGTAATTCAACAAGCTAAAACGCTAGAGTCATGATAAGTAGGTAGTTGTTGGACGAGCTCTGTATCTGGTATCTGTCCCGCCTGCACTAAATATATCTAGTTAACGGCGAAACCAGCGACGGTAATGATTGACAGTGTTATAGTTCAACTTGATACATGAAGATATTGCATGTAGAACCTGTTGTGATCAAAGACCATTAGACTGCGCTTCCCAAGTTTGCTTAGGACGTCAAAACTGTGCTCAGCGGCATGGCCATAAAGCAACCCCACGTGGGACCACGTTACTTCAGTAATCATCATAACCACCGTCGTAGCCATCGTCGTAACCACCGTCGTAGCCATCGTCGTAGCCATCGTCATAACCACCGTCGTAACCATCGTCGTAACCACCGTCGTAACCACCATCGTAATCACCATCGTAGCCACCGACGTAGTCACAGTTGTAGCCATCGTCGTAGCCACCGTTGTAGCCACCGCCGTAGGCTCCGTCGTCTCCAACTTGAGTGTCTGGTGCTCCACTCTCCTTGTCGCTGCTCTCCACACCACGCTCCACCTCAAACCCTTGTTCACCCTTCCCCTCTTGTTCGCCAGAGCTGTAATCATGCTCACCGAAGTGATTGTCATCTATAGCTCTATTGAAACGGTCATGATAATATCCCGCTGTTTCGCTAGCGTAACGATGATTATTGGTATTGTCGGAGTGGTAGCCTATATTTCCGTCACCGTAATCAGCGCCCTCGACAACATGGCCACCGTGGGCATATCCCTCCTGCCGGTCAACACCCCAGACACTATCGGCATACTGCTGATCGTGAGGCAGTTGATTGCCATTGGCCGCCCTCGGTCTTTCCGGAGAGTCGACACCGTTCCAAGAGCGTTCTGTTACGGCTTGGTTCTGATGATGAGTATCCCAATCGGCCTCAAGCATTTGGTCTAGGATCTGGTTTGCCGTATCGTAGTCTTCGAAATTGTAAGGTTTGAGTCCGTACGATAACATGAAATTGTGACGGTTGCCCCAGGACTCCTTCACCATGGCATGTCTGGACTGGCCGTTGGGATGAATATACCGGGCATTCGACCGGGCCTGGTACGTAGTCTGGTTACTACCAGGGCGTGGATTGGCAGTGGCCGGCGAGTCACCCTGGATGGTGTTAACTCGCATAACCAGTGAACTGGTCTCGTACCTACTTACCTTGCCATTGGACTGCGGTTGTTTGAAGCCCTGGTGAGTCTGCATGGTGACTGTGTGTTACGGTTATGTGTAGGTACGGGTAATCAGTCAAGGTGGCCCAAACATCTCGCCCTTGGCCGAGAGACGACGAGAGACTTTTTGGGGGGGGGGAATCTCCAAATTTCAAGGTTCGGCAATATCAAATGCATAGGCACTTGATTAGTCCCTACCTCCTGCCTCAGTCACTTGGTGGTATTGATAGAAACTACCGGTACTACCTACCTACCTACTTACATATGGACCTACATATGAATGTCTCACTTGCTACCTGCCTTGCCTAGGTACCTTGGTAGCACACTAGCACCTATTGATTGCACTTACCAACTGCAGAAGAGATCTCCTGCAGAAGTGTAGCAGTTCAGAAGGGAGGGGTCTGCGGGTGGTGTGATTTACCTCCTTCCCCTCCACATCTTCTTTCCACCTTTCCTTCTCGGGGAGCTCTGGCAGAGCGTTAAAATGTGAGGCATTATCTATCGTCATCAGAAATGTAGGTATGCATGGATAAATTGTAGTCCATCACGGAACACCATCAATGATCAGATTTCCGTTAGCCATACATGCATGCATCATGGATGGGGAACAATTTATAACTTACAGGTGCATACCTGCCTACCTACTTAACTACCTCCTTATTTAATATTCACTCATCTTGAATATACACACATGTATGTATTTATACCCACGTTATGTGTCTTGTATGCCTGGTGGGGAATGGACCCACCTATAGTACCTAGTACCGGTACCTAAGAGGCCACAAATCAAATTTCTTGGCCACCTGTAGCCTTGATTTTCAGCTCACCTTTACCGGCTGATACAAAACGCATTCATTATCGTTGTTCGTTTTCCTTGTCTACCTACTAGATATTTCTTCTATGGACGTGGGTAGGTAGGTAGGTTGGCTGGTGAATAATGGAAGATGATCTTTCGACCCAGCCTACAACATGGGCTACAACATGGGATGAAGTCCCGTCTGGCCATCTCAAATAAGCGGTTCCAAGGCCCTTCGTTTCCGTCCTCCCCCACCCCGGAGATCTGTGCAGTGATGACGGCTCCCCGCCGCTACTGGCCGGACCGCATTAATTCTACCGGATCTTCGGGGGGATGCCGACCGTATGGCACTAGAGCACGGGTCAGATCGCCTAGCCTGCATCCTTACGCACGCCTGAGTGGTTACAAGATAACCCCCTCACCAGTGGATGGTTACGTCCGTCGTCGCGACCCAACTTCGCCTGAAGTAAGCTCTCAAGTGGAAACTTGGCCGACAGTATAGTCCAGGTCATGCCCTATATGCCCTATTCTAAAGGGTGGAAACTGACATAGACTTAATCTCTCCATAGGATGCTGCGGTCAAGAAAGCCCTGGCTGCTCGGGAGTGGTTTAAACAAATAAGCCGCAGCACCGACACGTTTGTGCGTGGAGCTAGGGTTGCATGTATCGATGCCTTAACGGTTCGCCCGTCTGAGACGGCCGTTACGTCCAAGACGCCATATACACAGCTTGCTAGTTACAATACAGTCTATACAGATGGCCAACAGCCCCCCATATTGTATATACCGGGTAATACTGTCCGCCCGTAGAAGAAGAAAGATGCCAGTGCTGACATTCATCAGGTGCAGCGGCCGTTTTCCATCCACATCCCTTGCCCAGGAGAGTGAAACGAAAGAAGCCATCAATACAAGTGATAGAGCAGAATCCCACGATATTGACGAGATCAGTCATTTCAAAACGCATCTTCCGCCCTTTCACGGAGTGGGAGCCCATATTACAAGCCGTTAAGGCTATAAGTCCTAAATTCTGCTTCGATAGCGTCGATGTCCTATCGTCTTTCAGCAAGCTGCGACTTCTTATGAATTTGTGTCGAGGGATAGATGATTTGAGGCAGATTCATTTTCATCTTACCGTTATCAACAACACGTTGGTAATTAGCAGTGAGGGCCGAATGATCCGGCATTCGATCGCTGAAGCGGCCGCTATCATAGCTGCTCGAGTTCGACAAGGTGGAGACTACAGGGGCCATGACTTCGAACACGCCTTTACTACATGGCCTGAGGGACTCGAGGCTAGTGGCAACCATATGCGGGTTTTACAGTATAACCTAGGGAATTTGAACTGCGCAGTCACTGCGGGAATTGACGCATGTTTCAAGACCGACGCTGACGAGAGTGACCCGCCACCTTCTTTCCAAGATATCGACTTGCCTGAAGGACCGACAAGCACAGGCCATATACTGAAACGCTATGGCGTTATGAAACAATATCCCTCTGTTGAGGTCAAAGGGCATTGGAAGGTCCACAAGACTCCATGGACCGCCTGCCAGTTGTGGTTCAACCGCGCGGAATTTATCGCTGGAGGCAGTATACTATACAGAGAAACGGACATGATAGTCAGATCAATCCAAGTAAGAAAAACGGACGAGTTGCGCCAGGAGTGGGAGGAGTTGGAGGAGAACCAGCACGCGCTGCGACAGTTGGTCACTCTCCTCTCCCAGCTACGCGACATCGTCAAGAACACGGAGTATAAGCATTGCTATATATCTCGACCGCTGGGTGACTTCAGTTATCCCTTTACGCTAGATGTCCACGTTGTAGAAGATGGCACAGCCTTAGCCTTCGAGGCTGATGCTCGGAAGTATTGGCAAAATGACAACCAATGATACGAATCCCTTGCGACCTCAATTGGGCAAACATCCTCATTGCAATTGGAAATGCAAGAATTAACTAGCCTTAACTGTAGCCTTTCACCCCTCATAAATATACGTACATTTAAGTAAACTAAAGAGAGAAAAAAAGGGGGAGAGGGGGGTGCGGGGTGACAAGGGGGAAAAGAAGAAGGAAAGGGGGATTGAGATATCGACGATTCGACGCCGTCGTTGTTACTAACTAGCGTCGTCTCCAACGGTTTCCGCCGGGACCGTGTGCATATACCGTGTGTATATGTCACAATACCGTCAACACTAAGCTACATGAAGCTGTAACTATGTAAGTACTGGGTAAGTAGGTACATCTGTATGCACATACTTGGGTAGTTTTTATCTACGTATTGTATATATATGGATTCTATCAAAGCACGCAATAAACAGCCCATCGCATCTGCCAACTACCACCATCGGATTGTTCGGCCCTGATCACCCAAGTAGGTGTTTACTTCAGTACCTAAGGACTTATCTACCTATACTTTAAGCACCTAAAGCAGAGCGTCAGGGACTGCATACTTACATATACATTCCTCCAAGAAAATGGCGGAGACGACAGCAAACCCTAAGGCGCCCGAGATCACCGTCACGAACCTGTCGTACACGTTCCCCGGGTACGCGACGGGCCTTTCGGGGGTGTCGCTGGCGGTGCCGCCGCGCAGCCGGACGCTGCTGATCGGGGCCAACGGGGCGGGCAAGACGACGCTGCTGCGGCTGCTGGCGGGCAAGCGGCTCGCGCCCGAGGGCGCCGTGTCGGTCTCGGGCGCCGACCCGTTCAAGGACGGCCTCGAGGGCGTGACGTACCTGGGGCTGGAGTGGGTGCTGAACCCGATCGTGCGGACGGACATCGGCGTGGGGGAGCTGCTGGCCTCGGTCGGCGGCGACGCCTTCCCGGACCGGCGCGACGAGCTCGTCGCCGTGCTCGACGTCGACGTGACCTGGCGCATGCACGCCGTGTCGGACGGCGAGCGGCGCCGCGTCCAGCTCGCCATGGGCCTCGTGCGCCCCTGGACCGTCCTGCTGCTCGACGAGATCACCGTCGACCTCGACGTGCTGAGCCGCGCCGGCTTCCTGGCCTGGCTCCAGCGCGAGACCGACGCCCGCGAGTGCACCGTCGTCTACGCCACCCACATCCTCGACAACCTCGCCGGCTGGCCCACCCACCTCGTCCACATGCACCTCGGCGCCGTGCGCGAGTGGGGGCCCGCCGACCGCTTCCTCGGCCCCGACGGCGGCGCCGCCCTCGGCCGCACCGGCAACAGCCGCCTCGGCGAGCTCGTGCTCCGCTGGCTCCGCGCCGACCTCGCCGACCGCGGCCCCCGCAACCAGAGGACCATGGGCACCGAGGGCTTGACGTACGCCCCGACCGGCATTGGCGGGTACGGGCTGGAGAGCGCGCCGGGTCCGGGGAAGTAAATTTGACGGGTCGGCGCAAAAATGCGGTGTCGTTTTCTGGATGTCCTGTGATCGTACGTGGAGAGAGAGAGGATCAGTTGGGTGGTGGACGGGCCATATGTATGTATGGCGAAAAAGTAAAATCAGGGTCGTGGCGGTCGATATGCGGTCAACCTCCGTTTGGGACGGGTTAGTAGGTGCGTAGGTGGGATAGGAGTGTATGGAAACGGAGTACTCAACGAGCATATGAAGGCGTTTGTCTGGCCGTGTCTTTCAACGGAACGAGAGGGGGGGGAACTCGGGGCAGATACCCTTTCAACAGGATAGAACAACGGTAGATGGTAGCTATGGTATGGATTATGGATCAAGACAACGTACCTAGGTAGGGTGTGCCTACATAGTAGCATGGAAGTCGCAGTCGCAGTCGCAGTCGCTTCACTATGTTACCTGAGTGACCAAGCATTGGGCAGCCTGGCAATGTACCTAGGTAGCCCGAAGCATATCCAGCCGGAAGACTTGCCTGCCCATCCATATAAGTACGAATAAGAAGGCAGTCTTCCAACAACAAGTCAAAGCCCGGTTGGTACAGTGGTAGCACGTCTGAACTTGCGCCCCAAAACAAACGGGTTCGACTCAGGCAACTGTCGTCAACCTTGTGTGGATGTACAAATGGACACCGCAAACCGGGTAACTCTTCCGCCCTGTGGAAACGGTGACCACATAAAGGGAATCGAGACACAAGTCGCAAGAAAAAGAAGACCCAGGTTCGAATCCTGGACCAGGCAACTGAAATAATTTTTTGCCACTTTTGCCTAAAGCATCACGCATCACGCATATACACATCGTACATAAATTATGGCATATATTTAACATACATAGGCTTGTTATAATAGGGCTCCGTACGTGATATAAACCAAGTCTATATGGAGGTATGTTATATACAGCTTAATGGTGCATTCGGAACTTCTTCATTAGGCCTTCTTCATTAACGTTGTCATCGTGTTATACATCAGCTCCCCAATGCCACTCAAGCCATTCTCCTCGAGATATCTCAACACGCCTAGTCGGTATTCATCCCAGGTCAGCCTCAGCCCGCCGTCTTCCGCCAGCGAAGCGAGCGTGGCCCTGGTCACGGGCCCGGCGTGCCTAATGCCTAGCGCGTCCGCGCCCCTCTCTAGCGCCGCGTCCTCCAGGCTGCGGAAGTGCGAGATGGACATCAGGCCGAGGACGGGGGAGTGCGACAGCGAGAACAGCGAGGCGAGCGAGGCGCCCGTGTCGAGGTCCCGGACGTAGGCCGACAGGGCGTCCACCAGGGGCCGGGGCACGAGGCAGCCGTGCGAGTTGTCGTCCCGGACGTTGAAGGCCCGCGACCGCCAGAGGCAGTTGCAGATGTCCATCAGGAAGCCGTTGAACTCGTTGACGTACTCGGGCGTGTAGTCGGCGCGCGACGTCGCCATGGCCTTCTGCAGGCCCTCCTTGTACCGGGCCAGCACGCCGCACAGGCGCGACACGGTCGCCGCCGACGGCGCGAAGTACAGCATGTACACCAGGGGCGAGGGCGGGATGACCACGCGGACGCGGGAGGAGCCGCGCGCGCCCGTGATCAGGGACGCGACCTGCTCGTAGAAGTCGAGGACCATCGAGTGCGTCGCGATGCTGGAGGACGTCTGCAGGAGCGTCAGACACAGGCCGTTGACGTGGGTGGTCAGATTCGAAACCGCCGAATTGGCCTGTGCGGACAGCTGATCGACGGAGGCCAGATACACCGTCCAGCGCCGAAGGAGCGCGGTGTAGAACTTGAGCATGTCGGCTTGGGATGTTGCTGTGCCGTCGAGGACTCTCGCTTCGAGGGGCTGGAAGACATGGCCGTAAAGCTCTGGGCTTCGTTAGTGTGGGGTCGCATAGGTCAAGCAAGAACGAACTACATACCTCCGAAATCGATTAGGGGGCTGTGGGATAAAATCTCTAGTATCATTTCTCTGCCACTCGTGCCATCCCATCGGCCCAAGTACTCGCCCAGAAAAGCCAAAAGTACCGGCGAAAGACACTAGGTTCGGGATATGTTAGCTAGCGGATGGTAAAGCAGACACTGGCAACCTCTCCGCGACGAACCTTTGTAGCTGCGACGTAATCTCGAAGTACGCCAAAAATATACAGGGGATTAGCATCCGAGTCCCCGCTCATCACATCATAGGCATATGACGATAACCAGTTGTTGACGCGCTGATCAGCCTCGAGGTTTGGCTTCAGGAGAAGGAGCTTTTGGAGGAGGGGATCGCCTAGGACTGCTACCAACTGATTCGGTAGTTCGATCCTCTCGAGCTTCTTGACGAAGCCGTCAACATTTTCGATCTCCTCGAGAGTAACGGCATTCTGTAAAGCAGTTAGTTGGTTTGCTTATGACACCGTAAGGCATGGCTGGCTGGTTCTGACCTCAGTGACATGTGACGTGTGTACTCCCGGGACTACAGCGCCATCAGTGCCCCGCACCCCATGGTTCCGATGGCGATTGACTCGGAAGCCATCCAGGGGCTTCTCAGATCTCGATACGGCGAGTTCGGCGTGGGCTCGCTGGATCGCGTTAAGCCTATCTCTCCACTCAGGGTCTGGGTACTACAAAACAGTCGTGAGCTTCTTATACTTGGACGGGATTCCACAGGAGGGCTTACATTGAAGGGAGACGCTTTGCCGCGTGTTGCGTCTCCGACGATGATCTCGGGATAGTAATCCTTGAAGACTCGAAGCAAGCCCGTCAGGGCGGGATCATTGCCTGTCTGCCTTGAAAGAGACAGTCTAGGACGAGTAAGTACATCGTATCAACCACGGGCCGGGCGTCCCTCGAGGGCATGCCACTTACAAACTCTGTATCCTATAGGGCCTCACATGCTTACGCCGGGTGATGAGGACAAGTAGATGGCATAACTGTGTTCTGTCAAGGTTAGCGACAGTGCCGTCGACCGGTGCACCTAGACTTGGCCTACCGAAGTGCGGCTGTGTCGAGCAAGTTGAACAAGACCGAATAACCCCGAGCTAGGGCATCCTGCCTCTGCATGACATGGTAGATCATGACAAGCCATCTTAGCAATACCCCCTGAACAGCTAATGATGGCTTGGACCTGCCGTGTCCGATGGAGCCGATGACCTTGGTGATGACATCGTTGTCAACAGGGGTTGCCGGATAGAGGTTCCTGACGATGCTCGCTAGACTAGCCTGGTCGAGGTGGTTCGGAGTTGTGACCAAATCAACCAGCTCGTTCAGTTCAGTCGGCAACAAGCCTCTGTCGTATGACAGGGAGTTCAAGGCCTCGACGTCGGGCTTGATGCTAGTTCCCCGGCGCTTTGCGGTGAGCTTGGAACCTGTGGGATCGTGAGCTGAACTGGCAGGCTGAACGGATCGGGAAGGTTTCTCGCAATCAATGGTGGGCTAACCGCTAGCTACATGGGAGTGCTTACCTTGAACGATTCTTGCTATGATCTCCTCGATCTCGGGCTCCCCTGAACCTGAACGTTCAGACATGATGGCCCAAGAGACAACCAAGGACGCGCCGAGCGGTGAAATACTTGGTCACGTTGTGATCATTCCTTGTCCTTGGGAAGCACCGTCCGTACACGTAGGATTCGCAGATAACTACCTATTGCGCATGCACTTCACGGTAGGTAATGCAATATGCAAGATGGACCAAGCTTCTAGCTTCTAGCTTATAACTCACAACTTATACAAACATGCCACGATCCTGTACTCCAGACTCCAGGGCTGTTAAGGAGGTGCCAGGTGGTGATGCGACTATGCGCGATCAGGTAATCGGCCTACCTATAGGTGTGTATGTATGTATGTAGGTAGGTAGCTAGGTAGGTAGGTACGCAATTTACGCGTCAAGCTTTTGGGCACGGTTCGATTTGACGCGCAGCGGTAGCTAACCGAAAGCTGCTAAGCTGCATGGGGTAAGGCAGGTACCTAGTAGGCCGTGAGGTCGGCCGCCTGGCCCGTACCTAGTCTGTAGGGCGTGGTACGCGGGCGTATAGGCCTAGTTACAAGTACCAGGTCTGCAGGTCTGCATGGAAGTATACAACATGGAAATAAGCGACCAGCGTTTAGCGCTAAATGGGGCTTTAGAGACGGAACGGAATGCCCGGGGGATTCGGTGCAGACGGGAATCCCTACCCTCGGCCCCTGCCGGTGTTAGGGCTTTCACTACGGACAGAAAGATCCTGTAGGTACATGCATCCTCACTAGGTCCGGGGAATTCTATATCGTTGCCGCAGCACGATGATTGCAAGGTACGAAGTAGTAGTAAGTAGTATTCGTATATCTTTAGGTATGTAGGTAGGTAGCTGTCAGGTTTCACAGAACGCGGATCTTACCTATCCCGCTGATCATCTTTCCGCTTTTTACTCTCCTATTTATATCACCTCCTCGAGACTCGGGGAATTCATTGCTGAGCAGCCGACACACCAGTTATTAAGACCGCCGTATATACATTCAAATTACAGTTATGAATTAAGATTCTGGGCGATTCTAGTATTGTGTAAATGCCTGACCAAGTGCATTAACTTACCTGTTCAGGGCATATCGCCTTTACCGCATGACGTATGTGGCCGCCATGTGTCCGTCATGCTTAATAGTAGGTAGTTTACTGGTTAATGAACAATCGGTAAGTGCTGTATGTTTTGGGACACCGAGATGCGCTTATTCGGTTTCATTTCCACGGACAATAATATGTAGAATAGGCAGGAGAGAGAGGACCTCAGTCAAGTATTTCATTACCAGTTAACATTGCGGTTTATCGCGTTATCATTCGCTTTTTCCGAGCATCCGCGCTAATAAGCCGCCATCATCCTCCTGTTACCGGCACAAGACCACCACGTTTGTACTTCGTCACACCTCCTATATCCCTAACTATGTAGGTAGTATAACATTTATAAGTCCGCATATGTTACCCTGGCTGCCCGGTCACAGCTCCTCCAACTCTCCTAAAGGAGTCCGTTTCTATCTTACGCTTCTCGCATCCATCGTACAGATCCAATAATAAGCTTATTACATACCTACCTAAATACTTACAACGACCCGTGATTTCCGGGTACGAGGCGAAGTACGAGTTTGTAGTTTATATTTCATTGATGCTCTTCTTTTCTTGCTTGGGGCAGGCAATTCGGGGGGTGCTGGTGTTACCTTACAAAAGAGTATCTTCCAAAATGCCTGTCCAAGTATTGTATTGTACCTAATCTCAGGTCATCACTGCAGGTGGTAATAACCCCTGTCTACCTTCATCCGCCTGTCCGCGCCTGTCCGCCAGCATCGGCATGACCGTTAACTACATGTACATACACACGAGTACAATACCCAGATGCATATTGCGGCGCCGCTCTACCGCTTTACCGCTGTGTTACTTGAAGACCCCCACGTAGGTATTCCTCCACGACGCCCAGGTGCCCAGGTAGTATTGTAGGTATGTATTGTATGTATGTACATACGCCCCTACGGCTAGGATCTCATCAAGGCTTTTGTGCGCCTCGAGAGCAGCTAATCTGAAAGCTTTATTACCGGCGTCGTGTCTGGACAGGCAGTCTCTGCATGGTCGTACCACAGACAGCCCACGGGGATACCAAACGGATATTGACTGTGTGTCTGTCTGCTACATCAGCGGCATGTCATTTACGCCCTTGGCGCCGAGTATGGCCACAACGAAGGATTGTAGCAACTGCCTGCCTATCTGACTGTGTTACCGCTTCTTTGTAGCTTTGTAGCAAGTCATATCTTACCAACCGCAGTCGCCAGCAGGATACTGTCGATGTGGTAGAGAGGAGTCTCACATGCCCCGACTTTGTACATGCCCTACCGCTTTCTTACCATCTACATTGTCCCGCCAGCGCGGGTCACTAACTAGCCGATAGACGCGTAGTTCAAGTCGTCCAGCAGCATTCGCAGCTTCATTCTACTTCACCTACGAGTATCTTGGGTGTCTTGAGTGTCTTGAGTGTCTTGAGTATCTGTTCAACTACGTAGGTATCATCGAAGTACCTACCTACATGTCTATCTGCTCTCGCCTCGGCATTGGACAGCTGTGGGCATTCCGTGTTGGCTACGATCAACCTTGGAATCAACCTTGGAATCAACCTTGGAATGGAGACAGCAGCCTCATTGGGACAAAACACCGTCCTGCTCCATAGCTTCTCGTCTCTCGTCCCTTCACACCGTGCCACTGGCCCTTCCGGATTTCCTCAGCCCCTGAGTCCGTACCGTTGCTTCCAACTCCCATGTAGTGGAATTGTTCAGAGCAACCATTCACGAAGAGATGTAACGATGCCACGGAGCATTACGCTAGCTACCCAGTTGAGTTGAGCCAATGGAGACGGCAGACCCCGCATTAGGTATGTCCGTCGATGGCTCCAGTAGAATGCCAGCAAGCAGCTTTGGACAGCATCCATAGAATAAGTGTGAGTCTCTACGAAGCAACGGATTGGGTCTTGTCCAGGCATGTGCGCCCTTGTGCTCTCCTAGACCCCCTTCCCCTTCCCCTTCGTCGCCCTCTAGGACGGTTTTGCAATACAGTTACGCCTCAGGCGGTCCTACACTCCCGAAGCAAAGTGTGGTTTCGGGTTGTTGTATATATATGAGATAGCCACCCGCCTCTGACAACCACCGATTCCAAGCAACCCCCCTCCCCCCTCCCCTTCGTTGTATATGTATATATGTCTTGCAGTGTTACACTTCCTCGTTATTTTGTTACGTTGAACAAAGAAGTATCATTATCTTCTCTCTATATTCTCACTCTTGTCAGTTACTTGTCAGTGTACAAATAATTGGATGAAGTGGCCCGACCCTATTTTGTCTGCGCCAAGCCACAACTCGCCAGGTCGAGATCTACCATCGTTTGGTCTCATTGCCGCGAGACGATAAATCAACCCCCAAATCTGCATAGGCCCCAGCCCTGTGCTGTGGACGCCGCGGGCGCTAGTGCGGAAGTTCATCGAATGGTGTGTGGTACCGGTGCATCGAATCAGTAACGGGTGACGGGTCATCCCTCGAACCCCATACCCATAATCCTCCCGTCCCGTTCTTGGGCTGCTTGGTCTTGGTTATTCGTGGTTATTGTGGTCCCGCTCGATTGGGTTAAAGCTCTCCCCCCTGGCTGCGCACGCACGACCTCGTCGGCTTTCGGTAGAGAGCATCAGCTGTCGGCTGTCGAATCCGATACTTGTTGATGCTCGCACATATACGGCAGCAGACACCGAAGACCAGACTAATCATAGAAATCATATCCAGGCTGACAAATCTAGAATCTCGACTTACTGGGCTAAGGGGGTTTGTTTTTTTGGCCGATATTAGAAAAAGATTACTCATCGATCAAGAGCGTAGGAGGAATAAGAAGGGAGAAGAAAGAAAGAAAAGACTTTGTGTACAGTCGTTTAACCATGCTTATGTCAGGCATAGGGGGTTAGGAGTCGTTCATGATAGGGTGAGTGAATTTAGGATCCTGCTGACCGTCGAACGCGGCCGTTGCTTATCCGGGTTTCACCCAAATAGCCTACCTGGGTACTAATAATATGCAGGCCGGATAACGCTATTTAAAGGCAGAGTTGCAGCCGTTCCTATCTCCACTACGATCAGCCATTTTCTCAGCCATGATACCAGGTCACGGTGCAGGAGCGTCTGGGCCCAGGGTGGGCTATCACAGGTCTGAGGTAACGATCGTGAGAGACCGACAGTCGTGCATCCCTCTGGGCAAACTCCTCCACGATGGCGCTGTCGTGGCCCTCCTGACGCCCGTCGTCCCTCCGGTGCAGCAAGAAGCCAAGGACGACCGCGACCCCTTTGAGCCCTTCGGGAGGGCGCTCGCGGAGAAGCATCCGTGGATCCGGCACGTCCCTTACACCTCCCGAAACGGTATCACGAGCACTCACGTCGGGTTCATCAAGCGAGCGAAGGCGATCATCTTCGTGGTAACTGGGCTCCCGATGGCGGCGGGACAGCCGTCTCAAGTCGAGATGGCCGAGATCGCGCGCGCCATCGGCGAGCAGAGGCCGCAGATTATCGTGGCCTGCCAGAACGTGAACGATCTCGGGCTCCTGGAAGCGGATTTCCCCACCATCATCGAACTGCCGGGTTATTCGGCACCGCGCCTGCGAGAGGCAGCCGCCATTCTCTTTGGCGAGGCCCCAGCCGCAATAGCACCGCTGCCGCCGCCGCCGCCGAGAAGCAGTGTCCTAGACGTGGACAAGATCGTGGAACCGCCCCGACATTGGCCGCCGGACGTGTGGGACTGTGCCAAGGACGACATCACCCCGATCCACGAGCTCTGGAACCAGTGCCTGCCTGACCAGTTCCGCCTGGACAAGTTCGGGCTGCAATCGCTGCTGCAGCGGGACGGCTACGCCATGCACTTCACCGTGCAAGACCCCGAGAACCGCGAAGTGATCGGGTTCTGCGCCACGTACACCACGTTCGTCGACCAGGCCGGCGAGCGCCTCATAGGCTCGCTCGCCATGATCCTGGTGAAACCGTATTTCAGGAGGAGGGGGGTGGGGCGGAGCCTCTACGAGCACGCGCTCCGGCAGCTCAAGCGGATACGCGGGGTCGACCGCATTCAGCTCGGCTCTACGTTCCCGCGGCTACTCTACGGGATCCCGGCGGAGTTCTCGTCGGTGGAGTGGTTCGAGCGGCGCGGGTGGCGCATGGAATGCCAGGGGCCCGGCAGCGGGCAGGAGGTGTGCGATCTCCTGCTCAAGATGGACGACTGGCCGAGCGGGTTCCCCGCGGTCTCCTCTGGCCTGAACTTCCGGCAGGCTACGTTCGACGACTTCGGCGCCGTCACCGAGTTCGTCGAGCGGGAGTCCGCCCGCACGGACAAGATGGGCTGGTACGACCAGTACGCGAACCTCGCCCGGGACGGCCGCTTCAACGACATCATCCTCGGGCTGCAGGGCGCTGCGATAGTCGCCACGGCCCTGGTCTACACGCCGAGCGACGGCAGCCCCGTGGCGCAGGACCTGCCGTGGGCGCGGACGATCGGAGCGGATGTGGGGGGGGCCACGTGCATCTGCATCACGGATGACGATCTTATCATGACCAATAGCAAGGACACGGTCATGATCAGGCTACTCGATGCCTGCGTGTCGGTGCTGAAGAAGCAAGGGATGGGCCAGCTCTTCCTGGATGGCGTCAAAGGCGGCCACGACGGGTTCCTATCCATCGGTGAGTCCTGCCTGTACTTTACTGAGGTGGCAGTTCTATCTATGCCCCGATAATATTGACGTGCAATGTGTTCGTAGGTTTTCACAAGTGGGCCAGGTATCGAGACTTGTGGCAGGAAGTGTGAGCGGACGCCAGGTCGGTCCCATCACACCTCTCAGCTTACGCCTAGTCAGCTACCTAGTACCCTAGGTATTTTCATACCCCGGCCATATATCTTCCCTGCTTGCGCTTACCCTGCCAAAACCCCTCGCCGGAGTCGTGTTCCCCGTCAGCACGCACTTGAAGGAATTTGCCATCTAATACAGCAGTCGCTACGTTGAGCACAGCTCTCTAGAGGTTGTGTTCGGAGGAAAATAAATAGAGGAACTCGACTCTCCCGCTGTTTTCCCAACTTCCTGAAGACCTTTTCAGGTAGCCCGGCTAGGCTGAATCAGCCCGCAGTGGTTTTGGGGTGATGGTCCCCCCTCCCCGCGCAACTTATTTACCTTGAACTACATACTATGTGGCCCCTCAGCCCCTGAACTGCCCAATGGCGACATGTTAGCCTGGCTAGAATGGGTAACACATAACCAAATATCAGCCAAAAGATGCCATGTCATGTCATCAGGCCCGAGCTTTCCGGTGTACCGACGTCGGTCCAGCACGAAGAGAAGCCCAGCCCAATGCGACGATGAAGTTGGGACGCAGGGAGGGATTCATCATCAGCATTTCGCGCCCGGAGTGATGAGCGGCACCTCTGGACGTTACTATTACGTTAAGAACGACACTTGGAAAGAAGCAAAGTGGATGGGTCTTGTTACACGAAGGACAATCTCGACCCATGGGATTTCGCCATAGGGTCCTGCATTGCAGATGCAATGCACGCATAGGCCTTGTTGGAGGCGATATTCATTCGACCTGAACAAAAAGGACAGGATGGCCGAGGATCGTGTTACGACATATATGAAACCTTTGGCTGCCGTTGGAACTCAGCTGCAAAGATCGGATGTTGATGGTTTCACTCAGTTGGATAATGCGCCACAGGGCATCATCACCGAGGGGGAGATTATTATCAGATTAGATCTTATAGCTAGGATGTGATGCATCCCAAGTTAACGTGCTGTCCATAAGCAGACGCTCGTTGGATGGTGCTTTTGGTAGCTCCCGATTAGGGGTGCATGGCCAACCAAGGTCCATAAGCTGGCTGGCTGCTACAGACCTTTCGATGCCAATCCTATCAATCCTTGTATACAATTTTGGTACCAATGAACATAGTAGGATTCCCCATGGTGTATGCATGGGGCAAGCTGGGGCCGCCCGGGACCGAGTAAGCTGCCGAATTTGACCTCTCTTCTTGACATTCCTTCCACAACGGACCCCTAGGATCTGCCTAACGTCTCGGGACGAATGGTCAACTCCGCCTAGGTTCAGACCGACAGATCTCACAGAAGACATTTAGAGTCGCCCGCCCGCAGATCCTTGCCCAAAGGCAGGTCTTCGTGCAACCCCAGCCGCTGACACAATATAGGGGAACACAAGCTTGTATATTGTATAGGTTGTGTGTCATCAACCGGTGAAATCCCCACTCCCCCCAGTTGCGGCTCTCCCATTCCAATTACTAGTAGTAAAATCCAAAGCAACGTTCTTTGTGATGACAACCAACGGACGGCCTTCCGTGTAACGATCGCTGGTTTTAAACGAGGCCTGCCGATGACCCAGTCATGCATAATGAATAAAAGAAGGACTGGGAGCCGTGAGCCGACCCTCTGTGATGCCGCCTCCGTCCACTCAAGAGCGTCCAAAGCCCGCAAAGGTCCTTTGCATATACTAATGGCAGGTACTCATTAGCGATGACAAGTATATACCAAGTATGTGCATGTTGCCATGATCTTCAATGGCCAATGCCGTGATTGGGGGCAGATATGCGCGATGCAGCCCAGTCCAAAACTATCCTATCCTATCCCATCCTACCTGTCTGTGTCACCGTCTATCTGTGCCTTATCCATTCAGCGCGCCCGCGCAACCGCGCAAATCACGACCCAGACCGCCCGCCGGCCCCCAACCTCCGAGAGGAAGAAAAGAAAATAAAAGAAGGAGGAGAAAAATACAAGATCATAGCCCAGTCTTTGTCGGCTCGCAGACTACCCACCTAGGCAGTGTAACCGCAAGCGAGTGGAACACGGATACGCTCGCGGTTACACAAAACCAGACATGGTAGAATATTCGAAACCAGGACGACGTCGCATGGCGTCGCTTCCTTTTCTTCCTTACTTTTCCCCTCTGCGCGGTGGCGGCGAGATCGTCTCGAGAAGGGGGTATGAATGGGCGGGCACCACTATTCCCCCCCCCCCCCCCCCCTATTAAGCGGACCATACCTGCGTGATCATTACACAAAACCCAGTCAGACCGACCCCGAAGCAGTCCAAATCGTCTTGCCAGCCAACCAGCCGGTCCTCGATCACGTTGTTTTCCCCCTCCTTGATGATACTCCTCTTGCATGATGCTGACATCAACAGCGTTGTGTAACACACCCCCGGACTCCATAGGGAAACTTGGTGAGGGAGTAGACAAGAGGCCTGGAAGGAAAGGTAGGTACGAAGATTAAACAGTCAGAATAAGAAAGGCAGAGGAAAAAATGCCCGAAGAAGGGAAACTCTTCGCCATCCGTATTTCTTCCCGCGTAACTACAGACAGGGAGAGCCCAGGCTCCGGAATGGGAAGTCGGGGCGAGACGAGAGCGTCGAGAGCAGGCGACAAGGTGCTACCTGCAACCGGCTTACTTTACTTACCTATCCCATATTCCATATTTTCTACTTCGTGTGCGACGCTGGAACTCTTGGTAACACGTGTTGGCGCCACCCAACCAACTACAGGAGATATTGATTAAAGCCGTAAGCTGCGCCTTGATTATAATTGACATTCTTTTTCCATTTCTTTCCCCCGAAGGATCACTTTAATCTGAACCATGTACGTACGTGCATACATGGCCACAAGGGCCTTTGAAAAGCCCGAAGAAGGGTTCTGTGTAACTTATCAGCAGTCACCTATATGTAATCATCCTTGGTCGAGCAGATCCCGATCTCAGGTCCGTGTGCTTACCGGTCCAATCATGTTCCACGAAACGCCGAGCTTCTCCGGTGCTGGGTTCTGCTGCTAGATACCCAGAGAAAGACACGAGACTGCAGAAAACGGAAAGCTCGACGATACCTACATGCCTAATTCATAGACTACTTATGGACCTACAGGAGTCAAGTACCTGACCGACGTTACCTTCCCGGCGAGGCTGTTTCCGCCGTGCTTGGGATGCTGCCGGAGAGGAGGCTGGCTGAAGGTGTGACTGAATGCATGCCTAACCAACTTGCTGAGCCATAATGGCCACAAATGTTCCCTCGAAGCTGCTTTGGACTAGACTATATCCATCTTTCCCATCGTTTTTCTTCTTCTCACTCCCCTGCGCCCTGTGCCCTTGGGTGGACAGCGACATGCGCCCGCCACCTACTACTGTTACGTGCATGCATACACATATGCAAGCACACGCGCCCATTACATACCTATGCATACGTAAGTAAATCGTAAATAGCTAAGATCTTAAACCGCATATGATGATGGCGCTGCTTCGCTCGGGCTCTGGTCGCTGTTTGGATACTAGCGAGAGGAGATAAACCGTAATGAAAGTGGGAGAACAAGAAAAATAACAACAAGGAAGGCTCGAATCATCGCTTTCCCGAAGCAAACCAGCGAGTAAGGCGAGTAGGTGAGTGAGTGGTCCTGTCAAACCCTTCGTCGTCGTTGTCATCAGCAATCAGCATCAGCGGCGGTAGCAGCATTCTGCAGGAAGGTCGATATGAGCTAGGATCGCCGAATCAATCCACAAATATACATATCAATTGCTGATAGGTAAGGGGGGCGTGTTGCGGTGGTGAGAAGGGGCACTAAGAGAGAAAGGGGGGTTGCTATGTACATATTTCACACACTCTCATCTCACCCTATCTCGTCTCACCTCTGCGTTACACACACACACACACACACACACACACACACACACACACACACACACACACACATGTTACTACACAGACATATACGTGCCGAGAACTTACGAGCCGTGTTTCCCTTGAAAACACGTGTTAGATAGATGCATTGATGAGCACTGGTCATTTCATGCCGGGCACACAGCGAGTACGAATTCTTGTTTTGTTCCCGGCGATAGATAGCTACATAGCCACTACCTACGTCCAAGTCTTGACTCCCGACGGAGGAAGAGGGCGGTATGTTTCCTCTATGTACCCTCTACTTGGGCAAGCAAGTAGCGTAGCATCTTGCTGATCTACCTATGTAGGCGGGGCGCGCGTATGTTTCCTCGTCTATGCGGCTTATACGTATGCGCGCGCCGCCACAAGTCCACAGGTAGACGCACACATACAATGCATACGAAAAGGGGGGGGGGGGGGGGGGGGTCGAAGGGGGTGAAGACGAGCCCTACAACCTTTGGGTGAAAGCTAGCTGGGTCTGAGGAAAAGAAAATTGAAGAGAATAAACCCTGATTGATCCGCTTACCATGTTAGGTAGCAAATGAGCTACTCAGGTAGACAGACAGACAGACAAGCAAGCACGAAAGTGGTTCAAGGCACTGACAACGAAGATGCTCGAGTCAAATGCGGCCGATGGGTGCATATACGCATATACGCATATGCCTAGTCAGTCGGTGGCAGAGCAGGTAGGCATACGCATTGTACGTAGGTCCATCTAGCTTTGCGCCGTCGGTCAGCCGGTTCTGACCGTAAGTGCCTACATAAGTAGGCATGTAAGCACCTAGGCCAGGGAAATATAGTCAGACGACGACGACGGCGACGACGATAATGACCTGTTTACATCCTCGGAAGCTCCGGCCCCACGCCTTCATCGGCGCCGGGTAGCAGACAAGCAAGCACTGTCTAGAAATGTTGGCGGCAATAGACAGCGAAGGGAGCTGCGTTCCGAGTACAGATACGTGAGCGAACAGAGCTGGAACTGACGGGATGGTATGACAATGGCATGCAATTCTGAATGCCCGGTGGTGACTCAGAGCTCCCTTCTTCAGGCTCGACCAGCGCAGCCAACCGGTTGGACCGGCCATATAGTCCACACCTTCGTGCGAAGAGACGGAAAACTCATGAGAGTTCGTTGATGGACTAGAGAGGAGGATGGGCACGGAAAGAGTGAGAGATCAACATTTAGATGTCGGGCCGGCCACAGCCACCTCCATGATGGCGCCGTGGCGGAGCAGACAGACAGCCGGAACTGAATATATGTGGCTTGTTCGACTGAGTCGTGATGCTTCAATATTCTCACTACCTACCTACAACCTTTCAATTTTCCCCGGCTAAAAAGGAAGAGCTTGAGACTGAAGGGGAGGGGAGAATCCTAACCGATGGCCAGTTGCCACATTCCTTGTATATAATAACGGACGCCGTACAATACACACACAGCACCGGCGTCCATGACGTCGCTAACCTTCACTGTCGCCACCGGTGGTCATATATACCTTCTAATCATACCGCCAACAGAAACACATACATACATAAGTAGGCACTTTTGAAGTCGGGGAATATTTTTTACAAGTGGACAAGTCAAGGGGGTCAAAAGATGGGGAGGGGGGATGGCCTCCCAAGTAAAGATGAGAGACGCACAAACTTGATGATAATGACATGGCCATTACAGAACAAATCCCCTCACCTTCAAGAATTCCAGAAACATCCCTTAGAAATCAGACCGAGAAACTTTAGTGGTATCCTTCGTTATCCAGACGCCCCGCAACCCGGCATCCCTCCTTCCCCGAATTTGTTTCACTTTTGGACGCCGAAAGAAACAAGCAACCACCAATTGAAGACCGTCCATACACAGTTCATCATCATATACACGTAGGCACCACGTAGTGGAGGGTCATTTTTCTTCTTCATCTTCCCGATAAGACACCCATGAAAAGGGTAATATCAAACACAGACTCCTCATCCATATCGAGAAGCCATGTGTTCGTGTATATGCGCGTGCGTGCGTTCGTATATGCGTAGGCTATTCCGCTTCGTCGCCCTCGCCGTCATCATGCCCACTTCGAGAAGTCGACGCTATCGACCAGAAACTCGGCCCCGGCAGCAGGTCGGGCGTCGGGGTTGTCCGTGGTCGCGGTGGAGAATGTGGAGGAGCGGTGCGAGTTCTGGTCGCTCGTAGTAGTGAAGAACGTAGCGACAGACGATCGCCTCAGGCTGGTAAAGCTATCACGCACGGCGTTGCCCGTTTTCGTCGCCTCCAGCTGGGCAGAGACGGGCGTGGTGCCAGCAGGAGTGCCATGGCCCATGGCGGTTCCGGGAGGTGACGGGTTAGGTCCAAGGGCAGTCAGCTTGGCCCCGTACTTCTCCCGCAGCCGGTTGATCTCCCTCAGGCGGCTGCGCCACGGTGATATATATTCACCACCTGCCCGGCTAGCCCACACCAGGCAGAATACCGATGCATTCAGAGCAAGGAGCCGTATGAAGTCAGGCAGAGCCTTCAGACTTACGATTTTTGTCTCCGAGGCTGGCGAGATCTCTGGGAAACCTGGCTTACTCATCACTTGGACCTTGTAGAACGATCCATCGACATCATTCGGTGTTCTTTGCCTACTAGCGACAAATGAAGCGCGCGATTCAGGCGTGATTACGATGTTAACGTAATTGAAGTCTGAAGGGAATGTGTCGAACTTGAAGGGTAGGCCCGAGTCATTGAAGATGATATTAACAAAGTCATTGCCAATGTGCCGTTTCTTCATGGTGCACTGCGGATCATGGTCAAGGTTGGTGGGCATCTGAGTGGTAACATGGAAGACGATCTCGGTCAGCCGATCTCTCCAACAAAAAGTATACTGGCCATCCGTATCGTATGACCGATCGAGACCCTGAGTGTTGAATTTGGCACCCTTCAGTCGTGTCAGGGTTCCAAGGCCGTTGAGAAACTTGACATAGTCGCTGCTGCCAGATACATTGGCGAGAATGTCGGTTTCGTTGGTCTGACCTTCTCCAACATATATAACTCCCACCTTGTGGCCATCTACAGTGGAAGTATGATCAAACATCCTCACCGCTCTGTTGACTGCATCATCATCAGGCAAGGGAATAGGCCGCCCATAGTCTGGCCCTTGGGGTATCGAAGCTAGCAATAAGACAAGCAAGTGATTTGGTAATACACTATTGGTCGATACTATATTGGCTTCCATCTTGATCTTATCTCCAGGTGTTCGCTGGTGAGGTGGTGTTGGTCTGAAGTTTTCTCGTATAATATACGAGGAGGTTCCAGAGGGATGTCGCTTGGTGATCTGAGCCCAACCTGTGGTAGTAGCTTGCTCAATAGTCACAATACTATTCCCGATCAACCACCTCTTTTTCTGGATCTCTCCGAACCTAGCAGCCGTGAACAACGGATCTGCTTCAGACTCATCAACATCCGCATAAGTTGCTCTCTGCAAAAAATCAATGGTGATCTGGGCTTGGTCGTCCGAGAATTGAGACCCGTCTACGTCCATGAAGAGGTTTTTAGCAATCCAGCCAACTTGGTTTGCACGATCCTGAAGTTTCAACGCCAGAAACCAGTTTGTGATAACCTGGAAGCCGAGGGCGTAAACATATTGGGGTAAGTCGTCCGAAGCATTCGGACGCGACTGACTGTCGATGGTGCTAGCTGTAGGCGGAGGGGTAGCGGATGTATCGCTGGCGTAGCTCATCCTATGATGCTGCTTCTTGTCCCTCACGTACTGCACGTACCGAAAGCAGATCCCAAACACAATCCGGTACTCCTCTTCTCTAAAGTTAATGTAGAGAGTAGGAATTCGGTAGAGACAGGCCAGGAACTCTAGGATATGCATGGCAACTTGGGGTTGTGTGATTATTTGAGCCATCTTTTGCAAAATAGTTACCAGCATCTTGCCTGTCGAGGTAGGCAACTCGTGACAACAGATCGAAAGGGCGTGTATGCAACACTTGGCACTTCGTTCCCAGGTAGCTATACCCTGCACGAAGGCGCGAACAATCTCGTCTTCTTCTAACTTATTGAAATGTTGGTGATAACTGAGGATCATTGTAAGGCTATGAAACAGACAGATAGCTACGTCTGCTCGCCGTAATCCATAAGCAGCCGGAGGCTCTTGGAAATTGTTCTTGCTGATCTGCTCACAGACTGTCTGCCTCAACCCCTGCAACTGAGGTATCGCACTCCGGAAAATGGCGTGGTTGCTCAGCTGGGATGGTAGGTGGACCAGTATAAAACTATAGATCTCCCAGTCACAGCCTTGTTGAAGTAGCTGCAAGACAGTCTCGAGCCAGAGCCCGGCCTGTAACGTGGTTTCCTGGGAGACTCCATCCGGCTGAAGGTCGCGATCCGGGTCAGGGGCATATGAGCGTAAAACTGGGCTTGCCGCTCGCGAAGTAGGCTCCGGCAGAGGTTCTGGGTCGTCTGACATCCACATCTGTTGTCTTACCGGTGTGACTTTGGTAGTACTTGCCGATCGCATGATAAACCCTCTTTCCTGTGGTTGGCCCTGACCGAAGGAAACACCGCGGCCAGCCCGCGCCAAAACCCCACCCTCGCCCCTCGAAAGGCGACTTGAAACAGCTGCTTCTTCAGCATTTCTTCGCGCACGTGCTATTTCAGTGCGATGAAGCAGAGATGCGAGGCTAGCGACATCGGCGTCAGGAGTAATATAAACTCGATTGGCCCAGTCAGCCCTCAAGCGGAAGAGGAGCTTCATAGCAGTGAGGCGGGCATCTGTGTCACTTCGGCTGGCCTTTACAATGGATACGAGCAAGTGAAAGAGCCGGGTTGCTTTAGTAACGTCGTGATTCATCACACGCATAAACATCTGGACATAACCCCTTGTCACAACATTGGAGGGTGTTTGCTTCGCTGCGTGCTTGGCGCTCTCGAACGATACTTGGGGCTCGGGGCTTGGCGTGAGCGAAGATGATACAGTTATTTGTAGGCTGGCACAACCAACAATATCCCGTAATGTTTCAACAATGTAATTGAACAGTGGTAGATCTGCAGTGCTGGCGATAGCCGCGGAGAACGAAACAAGCTCCTGCAGTAGCAGGATGTCTGTTTCATCTGCCACGCCCGAGAGCAGTCTCTTCATCAAGCCGGGGACGAAGTTAGGCTCAACCTGATCATTCATGAGCTCGACCATGTCGTAGACTTCAGTAATAATTTGCAGCGCCTTGATGCGGACGTCGGTCGATCGATTCCTATTCGCAAAGAAGGCCTTCAGAATCAAATCCAAATTCGACTCCCAATCCGGATCTGTAGGGAAACAGGATCTGAATTCTTTTGCATAGTTCAATACCAAGATAGCGGCGGAGTCAGGAAGCTCACGGTGAACCTTGGCAAAAAACAAAATGCAGTCTTGCCTTTGGAGCAAAGTATAAGACTGTTTCTCGAGTATTTCCTCGATTCTGGCGATTAGTCCTCTTAGTTCCTGAACCTTCTCCTTATTCGTGGGTTCCTCAAGAGACTGTGAGTCACGCGCTTCGTATATTGACTTACTACACGCGGCAGCTACATCAAATAACGGCTCCCAGTCCTCATCGTCCAACATCGAGTTCATATTGCCATGGGCGTCGCAGAAAAGGGCATTGATCAATCGAAGAATATCAAGATAGACTCTCCGAGCTGACGTGGTCTTGACTACAGTGGTAAGGCCGTCGACCAACAGAGGATATGGTACGGCGGGATAGCCCTTCTCGGAACTCTTTGACACCAGCTTTTGGAGGATTGTAATAGCGCCCCTGACCTCTCGAACGTTCTCTGCTCTGTTGTCCGCATTCTTGGGGGCATTCTTCAAGACGTCGAGTAGCAGTCTTACTGTAGCCTGTCCATTATGGGACAGACATAGTATGCTGAACGTGTGCCATGCATCTTTCTGCAGCGAAGAAACCATATAATATATGGAACTAAGCACGTGGACGCAACGCTTCAGCTTTTCCGTCGGTATGGCGCCAAAAGTTACAATGGCTTCCATAACACCAATACAGGCCCGGAGATCCTCTTCAACGCTGGTCTTCAGGCAGATATCGAGCAAAGCATCTATCAGAGCCTCCGCAGCTTCGTCATCGGCAACGTTGAAGTTAAACTTGATCACACTGGTAATGAAGTGAAAGAGCTGAGTGAAGTCTCGATCCTCCCCAGTAGCGATGGCTTTTCCCTGTGGACGTGACCCTTGTTTCCTCCTCGCAGCCTTCGTGGTGTGAAATTTAGACTTGAGCCATTTGGTCAGAAGCGGGAAAACATCATAGTCGAAGCCGGAAAGGTTCCGCCCATTGTTCGTGAGGTCTACCAAGGCGGCAAGTTGCAAGTGAAAATCTTCCGGATTTGCAACAGCGGAAACAGTCCTGAAATATTCCATGCGCTCGAGGTCGGTCGATGAAGAGTGTTTGACGCATTCTGTGAGAAGCTGCCAACCGGCATGGCGAGTCGGCGCTGGGTTTTTTGAATCGATCAGATCTTTGGCGGCATACCATATATCTAGTACCTGAAGTGAACCATGTTAGCTTCGATGTAGGATACTTGGTTCGTTCGAAGTGGTTCATGAAACATACCGGGTTGAGAGGATAATCCGCTACAGTATAACGCAAGGTGTGAGCAGCAGCAACCCGCTCGCTCATGGGTCCATTCTTCAGCTGCTCGAACGCTTCGGCATGGTGTTGTGGTAGGCTATGGGCGGCGCTCGACGAAGCACTAAGGTGCTGTGCGATTTGGGCATTGATCGAGGTGCTGGACTGCAAAGAAACGGGGGTAGATTTGGATAGCTTGGCAGCACCAGCAAGGCCCTTGAAGACGCTAGCAAGACCACTGCCGGCACCGCTACCCCCGGTACTCTTTAGGTTCGAGTCCTGGTGCGAATAGGCCTCATCTCCCGGTGATGGAGACATGGCTGTTTCTTGTCCTTCACCGACCCTTTGGCCGAGGGACACTAACCACCACATGATGTCAGCTACTAGTCAAAGAGTGCATTTCAACCTGAAAGAAACCAGAGAAGGTGGTTTGCAAACAACGAGGGGCAGACGGTAGCAGGTAGAGCCTCATATAGTGTGATCCCAGCGTACATAACACCCCATATATATATGTGTGTGTGTGTGCGTGTGTGTAGGGCAAATAGGACAGCTTTTCCACGTTCTTGTAGTCCCGTCAAGCCCTTGGCGTGGTAGACAACCCCCAGCCCGATATCGAATGGAAAAGAGGCCAGCAAATCAAGGTGACGACTGGGCAGGAACCGGGGGCCGACTTACGAGCAAACCGTGACTTGCATAAGGGAGGAAGTCACACTAAAGCGGACGGAATATGGCGATGGATCGCTACAGATTATGTAGGTATCAGGCTCGCGGCAAGTGCAAGAAGCCGTTCCCGGGCAGGGTGGACGCCTGGGTATCAAGCACACGGCAGCACCAGTATGCGGAATCTGGTGGTAGCGCTGGGAGAGGTAACTCGACGTAAACTTCGGCTTCCTATTTGCTTTCTAGACACTGTAAACACTCCTCCTCGCGGGCTTTATCGGTTGGAACGCTCGGACGGCTCTATGGATGTAACTGGCTGGTAAACCTCGCTCTCTGATGGTGGTGGGGTGTCTCTTTGGTAGTAGATGCGGTCGCACATTCGAGGAACGTCGTTAAACGGGCAGGAAAAAGTCAAAGGTTTGGTTGACAGCGGACGGGTTCCAGGGATATGTTGGAGGCGTTCAGGTATTCTAGTGCGATGGCGGGATAAATACAGTAATATTCAATATGGTAAACGTATAAACGTAAAAGGAAACGCAAGACATCAGCCTTCCAATGAATATATTCATACAGTATATACGCAACGCGGTCAACACGTAGAAGAGAAGGCCGTATAACGTTATTGTTTGTCCAGAGGTCCCGTAGTCAAGTATGAGTTCACAAAAGTAGGTCTGTAAGTATATGTAGAGAGATCTCCACCGTCCAGAACCTCAAGTAGGTATGTAGGTATGTACGAAGGTCGAGTTCAAAATCAAGAGTCATGCCAAGAAATTAGCCACAGTACGCAGCTACCCAAGCTCATAAGGCTGGTCCCCTAACGCTCCAGGTGCTTTAGTGCCAATAGCCGCTAATGCTACAGGTATCTTAGGCGTTAACGGAACAGCTAAAGATTACAGAATGCACTAACCCCCTATACAGTATCCAGTATAGCATTCTGATATTTGTACTGTAACTACTTTCTTGGCATGCCTATTGATTTTGAACTCGACCTTCGTAGGTATGTATGTATGTATGTTGTAGTTATGGGATATGTTCAAGGTTGTATGTGGTATGTGGTAGTTATGTGGTAAGAAAACACCTACGAAGAATACCTACAGAAACAGAGGTGGAACCATTCAACCGCCTAACTCTCTAACTTCTCAACTTTAAAGTGAGCAAGGCTTGAAGGGTCGCGAGGGTCAAATGCAGTTTGTGCAGGGTGCAGCTGGTACCTACCTTTTGCCGGTCCTCGTGCAGATTCGCAACATCACTTTTCCGCCCTAACCAATGAGTACCCCTGACCAGTCCCTCTTATACTGTTGTGTGGTGGTGCAGTTCCCGAAACGCAGCAGCGCAGCCCAGCGTGCCCAGCAGCCCAGGCAGCCCAGATCAACCCACAGGTATCCACAGTGACGTGCGCAGCTGTGCCCAAGCATTTTTTTTTTCTTCTTCTTGGCTCAAGGGTGTTAGGAGTACGAAGTACTTCGTAGTTGTATAGGTAGTTTAGAATTTAGATGTTTGGTGTATGTAATTGCTAGAACAACTAACCTTAATGTTGTTCCCAGTAATTCCCTGAGGGAAGTACGACGTCGTCGGTCGATTTGGTGGATCAAGCTGAAGCGTTATAGGCATCGGTTACTAGGTAATAGATGAGATTTTGAACTAAAAGATGGATAAAGAACTGATGTACTTCGTAGGTTCCAGTTGGAACACCATAGCTACAGGACTCAACGTATAATTATCGGATCGGAAAATCCATTTCCTACCTGCTGCAGGGACGGGAGAGCCTGGAGGTCCACGGGTCCACGGTGTCTGTCTGCCTGATTGTCAAACTCACCCTTACGTAATAACTATGGGTGTCCATGAGGGGTCTAGTTTCTATTGTGTATGTACATACCAACAGGTAGTAGACAGGGCCGTGACAGCCTGACAGGCTGTAATGTAGAGGTCGGGACCTACCTAGGTAGCTGCTAGGTACCTGAGTAGCTCCCTGTGGGCCCCTTTTGTTTAAACAGCTCCCCGCAGTTGTAGCCCGTTGCCTCGTCGGCCGATATCCATTCAATACGCCGACAAGTCAATAAAAACTGTTGTCCGCTCTCTCAAGTAATAATCAGGCGGGGGAGCTTCAAGAAGTACGAATATAACAACGTCGTTCGTAACCGACACTCTTGATATAAGCAATCCTACCCCGACACTGCAACTCTCGACTCGGATTCATCAACCTTTCATTACCTTCTCCACCGCAAGACCACATCTATCTCGCACACCTGCCAGAGTCATTGAACCATGGCTTCCGATCTGGGCCAGGTTGCTCAACTATTGGAGGCAACCCTCGATCCCACAAAACACAAAAAAGGTATGTGCTATTACTTGCCTGCCGCAAAGTAGATCGCGGTGGATGTCAGCTAACAACATTCCCCAATACCAGCCGAGGCCGCTCTGAAGGCGGAAGAGAGGAAGCCGCAGTATTCACTCCAGCTTCTCAAGATCGTAGCCACCGAATCCCTCCAGCCTAAGATCCGCCTAGCCGCAGCTCTTGCCTTCAAGAACTTCATCAGACACAACTATGTGGTACGTGACATCTGACATTTGACGTGTGACAGGCAACATGCTATATATACCCCCTTTCTTATACCAAATATGGCTAATATGAGCTCTACGTAGGACGAGGACGGGAACTACAAGCTCCCCATCAACGAGGTAAACACGATAAAACAGGAGCTTATTGGGCTCATGATCATTTGCCCCGCCACGATTCAGACACAACTCGGCGAAGCGATCAGCATCATCGCAGATTCCGACTTCTGGGAACGGTGGGACACCCTCGTCCAGGACCTTGTCTCGAGACTCACGCCAGCCGACTACAAGGTCAATAATGGCGTCCTAGAAGTGGCGCATTCTATTTTCGTCAGATGGCGGCCACTGTTTCGCTCAGACGACCTGTTCACCGAAATCAACCACGTCTTGAAAACCTTCGCTGAGCCCTTCATTGAGCTATTGTTTGTACGTCGCTCCGTGCTTGGCCTAGAGAACGTGGGATCGGTGTTACTAACACACATCGAATACTAGGCCACCGACCAGGCGATCCAAGCCAACGCCGGCAACAAGGATGCACTCAAGGGATATTTTGACACGTTGAGTCTGCTTACCAAGGTGTTCTACGACTTGTCAAGTCAAGATATGCCTCCTCAGGTTGAGAGCCGCCTAGAACAAATCTCGACTCTCTTCCACAAATACTTGACCTACGATAACAAGCTCTTGGAGAGCGACGATGACTCTGAGGCGGGTATTGTTGAGACGGTCAAGGCTGATATCTGTGAGGTCCTCGAGCTCTACGTCACCAAATACGATGACGACTTCAATCGATATACTCAGGTGTTTATTTCGGCTGCATGGACGCTCCTCTCGTCGATCGGGCCCGAGACCAAGTACGACAACCTCGTCAGTAAGGCACTACATTTTCTGACAGCCATCGCTGGCACTCAGCAACACGCAATGGCTTTTCAGAACGAAGCTGTCCTCAGCGAAGTGGTCGAAAAGGTTGTGGTCCCCAATGTTGCTCTCAGAGAATCAGACCTTGAGTTGTTCGAAGATGAGCCCATCGAATTCATCCGGCGCGATCTGGAAGGATCAGATACGGATTCTCGGCGACGAGCGGCCACCGATTTCCTCAGGAAACTCCAGGAAAGATTTGAGGAGCTGGTAACCCGGGTTGCTGGCAAATACATCAACCACTATCTCGAGCAGGGCAAGGTGGATTGGAAACACAAGGATACGGCCATTTCGCTATTCCTGTCTGTGGCTGCCAAGGGAGCAGTCACGGCAGGACATGGTGTCAAAACGGTCAATCCATTGGTCAACGTCGTCGAATTCTTCCAGCAGCATGTTGCCAACGACTTGATAACCGAGAGCGGCGTTGAGCCCATCGCTAAAGTCGACGCTATCAAATACCTTTACACCTTCCGGAGCCAGCTAAGCAAGGACCAATGGCAAGCTGCTTTCCAGCCTTTGATTCAAAACATGGCGTCTTCAAACTACGTAGTCTATACATATGCATCGATTGCAGTTGAAAGACTATTGTACCTCACAGACGATTCAGGCACTAGAGTCTTCGACAGGACCGATATCGAGCCCTTTGCCAAAGATCTCCTGGAACATCTCTTCAAACTTGTCGAGAAAGAGAACTCGGCCGCAAAGATGCAGGAAAACGAGTACCTAATGCGTTGCATCATGCGAGTTCTTATAGTCATACGAACGGGCGTTCTCGGGTTCGTAGATACGGTGTTGGATCACCTAGTGGGCATCACGAACATCATCAAACAGAACCCAAGCAACCCCCACTTCTACTATTACCACTTCGAAGCCCTGGGCGCCATTGTGAGGTATGTACCCATTTTACAGCATATCCATAGACCTTGGTGACGTTGCTAACTTAAACAGCTGTGGTTCACCCGAGGGCACTTCCAGATTGGAGGACCGTTTGTGGGAGCCTTTCAATCTCATCCTGACCGAAGAAGTCAGCGGTAAGTAACCGTATACCGCCCAATCAATAGGAGAGACGCTGATAGCCTTGTAGAGTTTATCCCGTTTGTATTCCAGCTCTTCGCAAGGCTGCTAGAGACTAAGCCATCCGGGCCCCTACCGAACTATTACCAAGCCCTCATCTCCCCCTTATTGATGCCCAATTTATGGGAAACCAGAGGGAATGTGCCGGCTTTGACGAGACTACTCGCCGCTATCATTCCCAGAGCAGCCCAATCAATTGTGGCAGAAAACCAGCTGGAGCCTGTCCTGGGTATCTTCCAAAGACTCATTAGTAGCAAAAGGACAGAAGTAACCTCATTCGATCTGCTGGAATCGATTGTGAAGTCGGTCAATCGGTAAGCTTTGTTAGATTTATCATGGAATGCCCTTCGATCCGACACACTTTAACCCCTCCCCCAGAATCTCGCAGTCGTTTCCCGCCAATGCTCAAGCTAATGCTATTACCAGGGACGCGCTTGATAAGTACTTCAATACTATTCTAAGTCTCATTTTCACCAAGCTTCAGAACAACCCTTCGGATTCATTCAAAGTGCGGTTCGTTCGATTTTACCACCTGGTGTCCGCAAACCTGGAAGCCGGTCTCGGTGCCGACTACTTCGTCACCCAGGTTGATGCGATCCAGAACAACCTATTCACTCAAGTGTACCTAAGCGTGATCCTTCCCACCTCAGACCAGCTCGTGGCCAACGACCGTCGCCTGGCCGTCATCTCATTCGCCAAGACTCTGGGCGACAGTGCAGCCTTCGCGCAGCGGTACGTGAAGGGGTGGCGTTTCACGTGCGAGGCTATGCTGAAGATGCTGGCCAATGCGCCCAAGGTGACACTGGGCACCGGCGACGAGATCATCAAGGAGGCAGACGTCGACGACATCGGCTTCGGTCTTGGCTTCACGCCCCTCATTACCTGCCGCAAGCAGCAGGGCCGCGACGAGTTCCCCGAAGTCCAGGACCTGTCCCAGTGGGTACGCCAGTACCTGGCTGACGCTAACCAGCGTCACGGAGGCGCTATAGCTGGATACATCCAAGAGCGCCTCGACGATCAGGGCAAGCAGGCGTTGGCCATTTACATGGCGTGATACACTAGCAAGCAAGCAAGAGGGGATAGGAACGAAAATCGGGACAGGGATATGGCTGGGGACGGGGACTAGGGAGCGTGATCTGATCTAATTGATACCACGAAAGCAAAAAGGGGGGTAGGTTGTGAAAGAACTGAGGAGATTTCGCGATCTACCTAGTCTGAGGAAAAGGGTAAGGAGGCAGACGAATAGACGAGTGGTTTCCTGCGTGCACAAGGATCTTCCAGACTCCGTATCTTGCCGGGTTAGGAGTTCGCGACACATCCCCCGACACAAACCAAGATTAAGTAGGGTACCTAAATTAGGAACGAAGCCATAGATTGCATTTCGCATGGCCAAGGAAACGAATTGTAGACCACAATGTAAACAGTAACACAAATGTTCTCGCAGACTCAGTGGGAGATAGTGTGGGAGGGGATGTAGCTCTAGCGCTATGTTTTCACCCCCCTTTTCTACGGACACACTTTCAACTCTGCGAAGCGAAGCGAGAATTATTCACGCGGTTAACTGATGTGATGCGAAATAACCCAACCCTTTGTTGCCGTTATTCAGTCATCATTCAGTCACTTACTGGGAGCCGGTTGGAAAGCGCGGGACGCAGAAAACATATCAAAGTCCATAGCTATTCAGAATACTGTACGTACTTGAGTCTGCGAGGCTGTAGTCTGGGGAGCTATATTCAGAAGCCATGTCAGAAAGCCGTGTTCCCAGCAAAAAGCTATATACAGGTGTCATACACATACTTCCGACGAAGCAAGCTCCATGTTCGATGTTTCGGGTCCAGCTTTTTCTGGTACGGCCTCCTGAACACAGCGGTTTGAACCTCAGGTCATCCCTCAGAATCAGGTGCCTGTTTTACGGTCTCATCTGCCGATCTGATGTAGTAACTATCTATTTCTTCATCAAATCAGAAACCCACATCGGCCTGGTCAGGTCAGAGCTACCGCATTCTCTGAGTTGTTTGCTAGAGTAATAATGAACACCATGTCCATACATTGTCATATTACTAAAATGCTCAGATCCGAATAATGCATGGCCAGTCAGCGATTAGACAGTGCTTCTTCTGTATTAAGCAGTACAGATGTGCGATTATTCGGATTATAGGGCGTTTACTCATAAGTGACTATAGGGGTTGGGGGGTATCACCTATGCTGAAGGCGTGCCGCCGTACTTAGCCTTGAACTCGAGTGCATGCGCTGGGAGCAAGATTCACCGGGTGCTGGTTGGCATGGTACTTGATGGGGGGCATCAGTTAGTACATGTCTATACCAGTTGGCCTGCTTGTCAGAGTCTCAAGCTTGCTTCGAAGTCATGTCCATCGGGAGGGAACCCTCAAGTATCCGTCCATGGTTCATTGATGGAAGTCTAGGTCTGGTGACCTCCCTCGATGGTATGTATATCTGACTGCTTCAACGATGTTGCCCAGCTGATCTTTTGGGGTCATTTGACACGTCTATAACTTGTCGTGTCACTACTGTAAGTCAAGCTAGACAAAGCGTCTGGGATACATACTAGCGCTCACCTTGCCCGAGATACGGCGGACATCGAGTCGGAACTTGAAACCAAGTATAAATGGGTAAAAAAGCTAGGTATGCTCTTGATATGTATGTGCGTGAGTTTCAAGCTTACCTACACACATGTACGAAGCTGAAGCTCGAACTAACTATATAGTACCTAGCTGCTGGCATCGTGGGATGTAATCAAATACTGGAAAAAATCTCAACCCGATTGTCGATAGCGAGTGGGTTCTACTATAGCAGATCATGGCCGACATCTTGCGCGATCCCGCCCCTCGCCCCTCACCTCGTTACCAACCTCAGAAGATGTCGTCCAGGATCTGCCGTCGAGTAGCCTGTTAATTAGGTGCTGTTTCTTGGGTGCCCAATGCCTATATCTGTCACAAGCAGGTATATACCTATAACTAGCAAACCATTGTCCGAATACTTGACACGCTCCTTCAACACCGGTACCGTTGCTATATCACGCCTACAATGTAGGTCCGAATACCCTACGCTCAGTCTTCCGACCCCTGCTCATATAGCGTTCGTAGTTTCGTCATTGTGGACATCTATATCCCTCAGACCCCTATCTTAATTCATGCACCGCCCATTCCCGGCAGGCTCGGCAGACCCCACAGGTGCAATCTAGCTAGTTTGTTTTTAATTAGGAACGCACTCCTCCTACACACATGGATCTGTCGAACTAGCGATGGTGTCTTATTCCCGGTGCGTGGGAGAGTGAGTGCGAGGTGGACAAGGCCAACGTTTCCACTAACTACTTGACTACACTACATACATGAATAACGAAGTCGATCGTACGAGGGCTGGATTTGGTGATTATCACGGGATCTGCGTAGCCAGCGAAGGCGAGACGAGAACGAGACGAGAGCATATGCGTCATTGCATCAGGGCGACAAGTTGCAATTGCGATACACTATTTGGCGTGCGCGACCACGTTCGTGAGCAGCGCATACACATCCGCATCACACACTCACATGACACGAGAGTAGGCAGACCAGCGGGAGAGGACGTTATGCGAAGGGATAAATTTGTTTCTTGGGGTATTGAATGCTTAGTAGGTATGGTATGGTATCGTATCGTAGTTTAGCTTTATAGCTTGTAGCAGCAGCAGTGGCTCCTACATTATCTCGAGGTTTGCGCTCGACTGAATTCGAAAACGCAAGGCTATGGGGGATATATCTTCTTCTGTCTTACAACTAGGCCAAAAGGAAACGCAAGAAAAAGGGGTACTTAAATCAACAAAAAAGATCAAATAATAAAATTGGAGACAGACTTCCATGGCCATGCTCCGTGCAAGGGGGTTTCTCTTCGTTCTGTAAGGAAATCTTTCCTCGGATTGAGTTGCGGTCCACGGGGTGTTTCTCCCAGTCCACACCCATCCGTCGCTATGCTATGCAAGAAACGTGAGAAGGCCGTACGTAGTAGTAGATGGATGTAGAATAATATCATAACTGCAATCGGTGCAGCCAGTCGGTCGTAATGGGTCGTAATAGGCAATAAAAGCTTCAGTACAACATAAAAATGGACATGATCCCATAAGATGCTCCATGCGATCGCTAGAAGAATAAAGTCGAGGTAGGGGGGAACGCGGTGAAGGCTGATTTTGAAAGTGGCTTTCGACTTATACGAAACCGCCATCACCAAACACGCCGACACTGCCGCGCCATCCGCAACGGTCGTCGCGGTCACGATCAGGCGAGAGCGGCGCACCTCGGGGGTTCAAGCCCCGTGGTGTCGATGGTTGTTGGGTGCCCTCCATCTCGCTGGAACCTCTGCTACTTGTGCTTTGGTTGGTTTGTACGAGTAATAAACTGCTCGTACTGCTCAATCGTTTGGTGAACTCGTTGAAGCTGAGTCGCTTGACGCTCGTTACGGAATTGCGCTTCTCGTGTTGTCGCTGCGTGCTCGCTTCTCCTGCTGGGGGCATCGTAGATATGGCGAGCCTGTCGAGCGAGGGGGGTACAGGCTGCGGCTGGCTCGTGGCTCGCGGGCTCATTGTAGGTCGGGACTTCGAATGCGCCGTATGGGGTCGCAGGATTGGCTGGCTACCCGTCATAGACTGGGATTCATGATAACTGAGAGAATTCCTGGTCATGTGACGAGATCTGGGCACCGCCTGCACGGAACTGCGGCGACTCGCAAATTCGACCGCCTTATGGGAATCATCGCCGCCATAGCCCACACCGTGGTCGAAGCCATCGTAGTCACTATCATCGGTATCGATCCCACCTCTGTCGACCTGGCCATCATCCGCGTCGATATCCGCCTCCCATGCGCTTTTTAACAGTCCTCCTTCCTTAGCTCCTCCGCTTATTACCGCGCCCCGTTCCTGTGCCTTTCGCCTCTCCTCGGCCTCGCGCATCAATGCGTCGAATCTAGCAAGTGAAGTGAGTTTCTCCTCCCCCGGGATCTCCCGCTCCGAGCCGGGAATGTATCGCATCTGAAAGGCTCTATCCAATATCGTCTCTCGGGGTCCAGGGGGCGAACTAGAATTAGAGCCAATTGGCAGATGACCGCGTGCTGACCCGATACTCTCTCTCGCGCCCCGAATGGGAGAACTCAGAGTTGATGACCTGCCTTGAGCCGATGTCCATCCTTCTATAAACTCCTCGTGGTACCCCCCAATTGTCATGGCTGGTGATGGCAGGTCAGCAGGTAGGACGGACGTATACTGTTGCGGCTGGTAGCCCGCCGAACCGACATTGCCCGAGCTAGCGTGAGAAGACGATACATCGCTTTCTAATGACCGTAGACTTGGGGTTCCGGAGCTATATATGGTCCGGGGGTTCTGGCTTGATCCATACGTCTGACTCGATGACTTGTGTTGTAAGTTCGATCGCGCATACGCATGTCCACTCGAGGACCGAGTGAATTGGCTTCTGTCTGAGGCCTGAGGGGGAAACGGATTTACAAAGGTGGGCGAAACGGGGCTGATGGGACTGATGGGATATCGTTCAGAAACACTCGGCTGCGGCATCGGCATCGGCATCAGACTCCGGATATAATTGGCCCAGTCTGTTAATGTGTACGTATGGTCCTCACCCAGACGAAACCACAAAGTCGTCGGCCCTGAATCTCTGGTTGAAGTCAAGCCTGCTGTCCGACTCGATCGTCTTTTTCGGAGTTTGTCTGTCGCTGGATCTGGAGACACTTGGATTGACAGGGTCGGTAGTACGCTCCCTTGCTTCCGATGGGCTACCATTTGAACCTGGCAATCCGTTATGGACGATATTGCGTGCTGTTGGATGGGATCCGAATCCTCCTAAGAACGAATCAATGCACAATTCATGGTCGAAGCTGCTTGCGCCGATCTTCTTACCTTGGATTTATATATTGTAAGATATGTGCCATCGAGGTCGATTCTGGGCTCGGTTTTCGGCGGCGCTCTCGATCGGGTGCTTCCCTCCCTCGATCGCCCGGGAGACAGCACTTGTGAGAGGCTGACTGTACCGGCCTGGTCTCTGTCTTGTCGTGGGCTTCCAACTACCACGTACCGAGTCTAGAGTTATTGGCCCGTTAGTCAAGCGCATTCGACAAGGAGAGTAAGGACACGGGCACTGCTTGTATACCTTCCATATAGCTCTCCCAATTATGGTCCCCCGATCTGGGGGAATTAGTAAATAGCCTTCCATCGCAACCTTGCAAAGCTGAGAACAGCCTTAACAGTCTTCGCTGCGATTCATGGAACCAACTGAAGGGCACGAGATAGTTGAGATGCTAGACTCGGCGCAAGCGGAGACACAATTTGTCTGCAAATGGCAGAGGAATTAAAGCAACCGGCCACCCATAAGGCATAAGGAAAAAAGCGTGCCAAGGGAAGGGGATGCGGCTCAGACCGAGAGTCTATTAGAAGCGAGGATGGTGGAAAACGAAAGTTGAAGTGAGGCTTCTAGCGAATAATAGAAGAGATCAGTAGCTACATAGTTATGTATCTAAACCGAATAGTCGGAGTATTCGCAAAAGACACAGACCGGAACCACTAGACTAGGTACGCAGTAGTAACAGGTAGCAGGAAAGAGAAATGTTACAAAGGCACGGACAGCAGGCGATGGTGAGGAAAGGAGAAGAGGCTTCCCTGCACAAGGTATGTACGGAGGATGTATCTTCAGATGACTTGACCTGTCTGCCTGTACGTTGGTATGTGGGCATGTAGGCGTGTAGGCATGTAGGTTTGTGGACATGTAGGTATGTATCTGCGTATCATGGATCACTCCCAACTGGTGTGAACTCCCGGTCACTTTTCATAGTAGGGAGGTAAGGGAGTACTTGAAAACGATATACCTCATAAGGGAGGCCCAGGTAGGCCTCCCCTTTAGCCCCGATTGTCGCTCGTTGGCCATTGGAAGGAATGTTGGCTTTGGCTTTGGCTTTGGCACTGGCACTGGCACATACTACATTACTACATAACTACCTACTGTACATTGCAGTACACCAGCAGAGAAGGTTGTATGTAGGCAAGGTACAGGGGGATTGGACGCCAAATGGCCAGACAGTGAAATGAATAGCGGGACACACATGCACCTGGTGGGACAGCGACCCGCAGCCAACCCACGCTGTCCCTACTAGCATTATTCCATTTATTGTTCCATGCAGTGTACCTGGGCTTCTGGGCGGTGGTTCGGTGGTTCAGGGTGTTATGTACGAAATGCATACATACAACGTGTAGCTGCATGTATGTATTCTAGGCATTCTAGGCATTCTAGGTACATTTCCACTCCTATTCGCCCCAGTTAAGGACCTGACTAGACAGGGGTTCCGGACCAGAATGCATTCGCTGTCATCTGGAAGTACCTGGTCTGCTGGTGTAGGAACCTGCGCATCTAACTCGATACGGAGTCCGGTGCCATGGCAAGTGAGGAGAAGCTCCAGGCCGGTCAGGACTTAAGTGTCAAGACCCAAGAACGAAGAACCAAGTTCCAACATGAAATTCCCAAATGTCAGATAGTTCCAGATCATAACACATAGGCTGTAAGTTTTAGGTTCTTCCAAGGACTTAGTGTAAAGTTAACTGTGGTAGGCTTCAAGGCTATGCATCGCGCTCAGCCGCAGCGTAGTCATAACAAAAAAAACCCGACATAATACCTAATGGTAGCGTGCTCCGGTTTTTCTGCTATAACTTGCCTTTTCGATCAACACGAACAGAGATCATCCCAGCACTACCGGCTACCAAGGCAGGTCCATTGACTGATGCTGGTTCGGTTTACCACAGCAGCCGTTCCTTTATGACATAATCAGATGACTATGTAGGTAGTTAGTTACATAGTAGGCACGATAGGTCCCAAGACATCTTGGGGGCCCAAGCTTGTGTCCGGGGAAGATGTCTTGGATGTTTGTTTCCCTTGGGGAAATGGCAGGTCATAGTTATATTTCCCCAACCTTGCCTATTCTGGAGGGTAATGGATACCCTCCAAGGTGGCGTCCGAGTGGGGTGGTTCTACCATACCACCCCACCCAAACTCCACCCAAATCCACCCGTTACAATGGCAACGGTCCCTTTCTTCCGACCCTGCTCTGGCATTTCACCCATTCTGCCACTTTCCACCAGCACTCCTTCTTAACGCCCATAAATCGCGAAAACCTAAAAGCCCTAACGTACCAAGTTAGCTGGTATGCAAAATCGGGAAAATAACCTAAGTCAAAAAATCCCTTACGTTCGAAGAGGGCTTTTTTACCTTATTTTGCTATATAAGTGCTTATTTAAATTCGAAGCTTTTGAAGCCCATATAATGCCCATTACTGCTAGTCCAAATGTTTATCCGTACGATACCTTTCTAACTTATTTATTATTTTCGGGCGTTTTTTTCGGCTAAGGATCGGTATCGCCGTTATCGCCTCGAAAAGGCTTTCGTTAATTCCGTACGTAATATTATCGTTAGCTTCAGTTTCGGCTTCGTTTCTTTACAAATGCAAAAATAACCCGTAATAACTTTAAAAATAAGATATAGCTAAAACGTAAATGGGAAATTCCGATTCGTTATCCATTTCTAACGCAAGCCGTACGTTATTAATAATAAAAGTATTATATATAATGCTATTAGCAGTCGTAATATCCCTAGCAATGCCCTTAATAAATCCCCTAGCAGATTTTCTAATAGGTCCCTTAACAGGTTTCCCAGCAGGTTTTTTAGCAGTCCCAATAGCATAAGCTTTTTAAAGGATTATAAAATTCCCGGAATTGCTTTTAATAACCCCTTTATTAATGTTTTTAGCAAGCCCTTAATAAAGGTATTTAACGGATTTAAAAGTGGTTATAGGAATTACCGGGCTGCTGTTATTTACGAAATTCATATTGCTTACCGAATTTAGCCTGGAAAATAAAGGCATTGCTATTCGTTCCGGTAATGTTCGGTATTTTATTGGTACATCCGGGTTAGCTTTTATTATTAATAACGGGCTTTTATTCCGCGGCGAAACCGAAAGCATCGTAACGAACTTTTTCATAGCAATTAAGCCGGGAATTACGGGATTAACAATAACGAATGGACTTATAAATCGAATAAGCTAAAGGTTGGAAGGAAAATTCGAAGGTACCATCGTAACCGGCCGGATTAGCGTTAAAGTTCCTATAAAGAATGCCCGTTATTTTAATCGTAGCCTTTACGGCACTAAAAGACGCCTTACAACTACAAGGAATGCTAACGGTAATGGCATAAGGATTAAAGCACCTAGGGATAGCATATTCGGCATTCTTATTTCTTTCGAAAGCGAAGGCATCGCGGTAGCTATAGGCATTAAGGATTCCAAGTCGATTACAACCGCTTGTTATATAAATAATTTTGCAACCGCTTTATAAAATAAGCTTATAAAAATAGTAGCTATATTCGGCGAAAGCCGTAACGAAATTTTCTAGGCATCGTAAAAGCGTTATTACAGCTGCTCTGCGAAATCGAATATATTCTTCCGAATACTTATAAACCTAAAGGGAATTAAACGGAAGAATACGTTTTATTCGAATTATTTAGCAAATTCCTTTGCCGCGAAGGCTTTATTAAATAATGGATCATTCCATTTTAGCTCGTACGTTTTATATCCGTTAAATAAACGCTTAATAATAAAGCCGAATTACTATTAGCTAATACGATTTCCTTAAAAGTGCTTTAATTAAAGGTAGCAATAAAGAATTCGTTATTGCTGCTAATACTTATAAAGATATCGCAAGTTTTATACGTTAACCTAATAAAACGTAGAAACGTTTTTATTAAACCATTTCTATACTATCCGGAATTCGTTTATCGTAAGCGCTTAAAGGCTTACAAGCAGCCGCCCGAAATGGGCACTACAACCTTTTAACAACAAAAGCTTCCGGAAACTATTAACGAACGTTTCGAAATTCGCGTTATCGTACCATTTTAATTTAATTTTTATCGTATGGTTAACCGTTTCTTAAAGTATTCATATTTTCATTATTTTCTTAAACCCGTTCTTTAAATAAGAATGGAAACCTTTTAAAAGGAAAGTTATAAAGATCTAAAAAAGGGCGGAAATGTAATGCCGAACGTAAGTTGCCTAACGTTCGAATTCGCCGGATAGCTTATTCTTTAGCCAGGTACGCTTTTTGTTATATTCGACATCGAAAAATATAAGTTCAATAACTTGATTTATGGTTAATATAAAATATTCCAAACTGGTATGGAATGAAACATTATCGGATTTTGTTATAAAATACCTTATAATTCTGCTTATTTACAGCGCAATATATGGCTTTCCGGACCTGGTTCCGGACAGGCTGCAACTTTTTTCCAAGAATCCTTCGTTTAATGGTTTTTATTCAGTATTTTTGGCATAACAGGTTTTTCGGGCGGGAAGGTAACCGGTTAAAGCTGCGATAACTTTTTTATTTAGCAGCCGAATCGTCGTTAATTATGTAGAATGATGCAAAGGAAGGCTTTATATTCATTAAAGCCGATAAACAGGCCTATATAAACTCGGCGTATTGCAATTAGGTAATATAGTGCCTTTTCGGACGTTATCGCCCGTAATTATTACGAATTAGAATCGTAAATAAATACCATCCAAGCCTATTGGTTTCGTAAGTGGAATCCATTAAACAAACGAAACTATTCGTGCCTAAATAAGGTGCCATCGATTGGTATAAGAAAATAAGCCCGCTAAAGCTAATTACGTCCTTTCTTTTTTTATTGCTTTTTTCGGTACAAACCGCGGAAACCTTTTTTATCTTAAAGCCGGCTTTTAAGCAAAATTCGTAAGCATCGTTTAATTATTTTTCCTAATTACCCTGGCGCATATTAATATCCTTAATAATACGTTGGATTATAATTTTCCAGTTCCGAAATATATTATAATTTATTTTTTTACATATACCAGCCTTACGGGCGGCTTTTTGTAAATCGGTATTTAGGTTTCATTACTAAAAAGCAAGCTTAAGGTTTATATTGCAACCGATTTCGATATATCGTTAAAAGGCCGTTTTAATTGCGTTGTTATAAATGCGAATGTTGCAATTTTCGAGGAAATATCGGTGCTGGCCGAAGAATTGGAGGGTAGCCTGTATTAAGGTGAAAAAACGGGTCAAATTCCAAAATAAATGGGGCCAAGATTATATTACTTACTTCCTATATATCTTCCGTTATTACGCCGTTAATCTTTACGAATTTTATCGTAACCTTTAACTTCGTTTTATAAGCCTTTATCGTAATACTGCCTTTATTACGAAAGCCGTTGCCAGTAATATCGCTTAAGATCTTTTAAAAACAATAGCGGTATTCGTAAGTTTCATAAGGGAAATTATTCGTAGCTTTCGGAGCGCCTAATTTTTTATTATCGTAACGCAACCATACGTTGCTAACGTAAAAAAAAATGGAAATGTATTTATCGCCGATTAAGCCTACGGAACCCTTAATAAAGCCACCTAGGCACGTTCGTTATTCGGAAATCCCGTCGGAAAGCTACAAATAATGTCCGAACTGTAAGGTATAAAAGAATGGCGGCATAATGAAAGGAGATTCAATGGATGAAAGGGAATTTGTTAAAAGGAATTATTAAGAACGAATTAATGAATTAATAAAAAGAAGGAAATACGAAAAGAAAAGCTTTAAATGCGCGTTAGCAATTATGAAATTTTTGCAATTATAATTGTTAATTTTTCGCAATTGCAATTATTAATTTTTCGCAATTGCAATTATTCGATGAATGGAAAAGAAAATAATGCAAAGAAAACAAATACTCGGAATCGGACTAATGCTGCTTTCGAGGGCCTATCGGGTTCAAATTGCATTATACCTAAATTGGGTGGTGTAGTGTTCAAAGGTGGGTAGAATGGAGAGTTCCAGAATAGGGAAGGTTGGGGAAATATAATTCCTACCTCCAAAGGTGGGTAGAGTGGAGAGTTCCAGAATAGGGAAGGTTGGGGAAATATAACTCCTACCGAAATGGCAACCTCCAAGGTGGCAAATCCCTAAATCTATACTCTATCCGGTTAATGAAGACTCCGAGGAACGCTGTAGTTAGTACATAGGCAGTTTCAGAGAGCGGGCACGGCACACCATCAAGACGTCAAGAAACACTGTACTAGACTCGATACGTAAATATAGTAAGTAGGTAACCATGATAATGCAGTTCGAAGTTCAAAAGCTGCCGACACTTTCACCAGGCAATTAATTTACTTATAACATCCTAAGGGGGACTAGCACAGGTGAACCTCGGCTGACTAACTTTCGGGTACGCCTAACTAAGCACCCAAGGGCCGGGCCTCATCTGCCAGCAACTGGACTTCCTGTATTCTCTCGAATTTTATCATCATGGCCGACCCTTTCCGAGTCCGAGTCCCATACCGCTAGTGTGCAATTGGCTGGCGGGAGTCACTACTACGATCATCGCCAGTCGCAGGCTCGAGTTAGCGTCACGAACTAGACCGATGGTCAAACTATGTACTTAAGTCAGTATGTATCGTGAGCCCCGAATGCTTTGTCATGCGGCATTAGCGAACCCCGCGAATCGCGAATCGCAAATCCCGAATCGGGCTATAGACGATCAGGTTTGGTGGCCTTGCTGGTGGCGGCACATAAACCCATACGTAGGTAGTCGTATGCCGGCGGGCGAATTCGGTGAAAGTCACGGGATATAATTCGCGAGCGGGTGTTGGCCCAAGGTGAGGATCGTCCAGACGACGTATGTATGTGTGTATGTGCGCATGTTGACATAGCATAGTTATCTTGGTTATGTAGCACCTTTCTAGGTAGTCAAGGTAGTATGCATCTTATGTGGCTACAATCAACTAGCTCATACTCATTCCCGTAGAAATCGGCCGTACTATTAGCTAGAAGTCCCGGCTCCTGAGCAGCGAGACCGAAAAAAGGTCGCATCAGATGCGGCCCGTCAGGCGACCCAGTAATGGTCAGGCCCCGCGATGGTCGTATTTTAGTAAGACTTCTATAGCCAGATACTATAGGGAGATTAGCGTACACGTACGGGATGCGTAGTCTGGATGCTGTCGTTCTCTTCTAGCTACCTCAAAAGTATATACAATCTTATATGCATCCAATGGAGTTGCAACCTGCCTTTGTTCCCCATCATTTGCCGTTCGATACATTCCCAAGGAAATACTCTCCTAAGGACTTACATAGTAGAGTTTAGTAAACATCATATGTACCTAGTCAGTCACCTTTACTAGCAGACTAGGCAATAGGTATCGTCTCTGGTCGACACTTGTCATTCTCGGCCCTAGCTGAACCCGTACCACTAATGTAGGCGAGGTAGACACTTGCCTACTATAGTAGTATGTAAGTATAGTGGGTATAAGATTCTCAGGCGTAGTCAGGTATACATAGTATGCGTGTGTAGTAACTAAGTCATTATATTATATAATATCCTCATATGACGGGAAGACGGGCTGAGATGGTTTATAGATAGCCGCCAACAGGCAATCTATTTGAGATAACTAACATCTTAGAGGGCGATCTAGACATGCACAAACTACTATTAGACAGTCAGCCAAACACCTCAACTACGGGACTCTTCCTAAGAGCATACGTAGTAAATCGGGGATGCGGAATTCGTCCGAAAGCTGTGGAACATCCCGAAGCCTCCATGGATAATCACAGTATCTCACAATCATGAGATGAGATGAGATGAGCATACTGGTGAGAATCTAGCCAGGCCGCGTTTTCTTCCTCTGTCCCTTCCAGCCCCTCGGCTTGAGCTGGCGGTAGTTGTGGCGGGTACCAGAGTCCGTGCTTGGATATGAGCATATCAGGCACTCATCATGACCATCCTTATGGTGACGTTGAAATCCCATACTCTGGCATCCAACAGTCCTCAAGAGCTTCGGCTAATCATTTTTGACATACCCTGTACTTACACCGGTCAACGCATAGGACGTCCAAGCTAGATTGGATATCCGTCTCACGCATGGATGACGCGAAGTCTCGAACGGCCTTCTTACCACCAGCCTCTTGTCATCCCATAAGGCGATGAACAGAAGCAGGCACTCTTTGCGGTACCGCTTGGCCAAGACTAGCTGCAAGCCATTCTTTCAATTGGCCAATTCCTGAATCGCCCCTCGCCAAGATCAGCAGCCGGGGTCGTTCTTTTACAGCTGCAGCGAGATGAGATGAGATAAGATGAGATGAGGGCAGGGCGACGTTGCGTTGTGCGCAGGTAGTCAGCGTATCCTCCCGGGGCCTCACGTGGGCTGGCATCTCTTTCGATCTGTCGACTCGACGTTCCGATTTGTCATTTCTCCTCCCACCCGCCCGCCACGCCTCTAGCGGTTCTCTAGAAGAATTTTTTTTCTTTTTCCAGGAGAACGTGAGCCAATACGGCGGATCGGATCGTCGACCGACTAAGTGGCAATTTCTCAGCCAGGAACCTTCTTTCTCCCCTTCTCCGCCTGCCGGTCTCTTGCACAAGAGCATGCAGGTTTATCAAAACTTAGCAGCGCTAAATGATTGTTCCAGAATGGTTACATCCTCGGGCCTGGTCGAATCGCAGCCGCAAAAGACCCCGAGCACCCGCCACCGCTCATTCTGTTACGTTTCCGGTCTGCTATTCGTGAACGATCTCGGTGGCCGGGCTCTGCAACCCACGCATGCCATCGATGGTCTTTTCATGGTGCCGGTAGTTATGCAGTATGGCTTTGCATTATTGCCTTTCCACAAGCCACGTGTTGAGCGCGCGCGCGCACGCACACATTAGCACTGGCAAGCACGAAAAGCGACTCGAGATCATTAGTTCTCAAGACACTGCTGCAGCCTGTCCGAGATCGGAGCCCTGCTTGCCGGGTTCTGTATACTGGATTTTGCTTCCTGCATGACATGCGCAAAAGCGTGGATCGTTATGTGTAAAGTCTCAACCTCGATACCAGGAGATTGATGCGCCAACCCACCCACCGTAGGTATGACGTGACAGGTCTCATGTCGAATCTCCGGATACTCGTTCCGCGGGGACTACGGCGCACAACTCATGTAGCCCTATACGACCTAGGTAGATCATTGGCACGACTATTTGGCTGCACCTTGCAAATCCCCTAATTATCAATCGGCATGCCAGCTAGCTAGGCACAATAGGTAGCGTTGCGGCTCCGGAATCGGGTTGCTGGGATCCGGGGGAGCAAGAGAAGCATCCAATTGGAATCTGTCTATTTCAGTTGCATGTGCCGCCTGGCAGTTAGTAGAAACCTGGCGCGCCTCTTCTCCGTTTCCTCGTCGACCTCACGTTCTCAGACCCATGGACGTCGATGTCGAGGTCCTTGTCCCACTGCTCTAGAGAGGCCGTCGCCCGTGCCTTGCATCATGCAGCAGCAATGCTTCCAGAAGCAGCAGCACTTCCATTTCTTCTGTACACCGCTGTTGCGTACTGGACTGGGCTGTACTGGGTCGTACTAGACTGTTGCACACTCACGCACCTTGGCACACACACACGAGCACGAGGTGGGCTACACCAGCACCAGCACCAGCGACGTGGAACCCCAACGGCCCGTTGCTTCCACGGGGTGATCCCAGTAGAACGGTCCCGTCCGTCCTGTCTTGGGTTGGGAGGGTCTTGAACGCGAAGAAAAGCGACCCAGTTGACAGCTAGTTACGCTACGTTACGTTACCTACGTTACGATACGTTACGAACACGCTACCGTGACCGTAGTTAACCGTAGTGATGAAGATCAAAACGCAGAGAAGAAGGGAATAAAATTCCGAGACCGATGGCTCGTGACCTGCCTGCAAGTGTTTCTGCGTTTCGCCGCCGCCTAGCCAGCCGTGCAAGCCTAGGCCCTGCCATGAGGTTGTACTCCACCTCTTCGCAGCAGCCAGGGTCCTTCCCGTGCGCGCTCCACTGGAGATGAATAAACGACATCGCCGCCGCGCTGCTTTTTTATTATGAAAACCTGATGCCCACCTATGTAATTCCTTTGGCTTTGATCTAGCTAGTTATCCAGCATTGTTGCGTACGAATTACTGATCGATCTGTTAGAAAGAGCATCTCCTGTCGTATCTCCTATATCCAGGGACTTGGTCAAGACGGATATCACTACATCCATGAGCCAAGCGACGGTCGTCGTTAGCCAAGGAAATAACTTGTAAATCCATTATGAAGGGACTATGGATCTGCCTTAGGTAACTCCTGTACGTAAGCTGCGCTCCTGCGAGCTCGGAGCAGATGATAATTTAAAACACCCGAGAATAACTATCGGCCATGCCTCTCTCTCACTCTCGCCTTGAGGCTTCGTACTCCTCGAATGCTTGCTGCGCATCATTATCCCAGACGCCGCTTACTTCCGCCTCACCGACATGATTCAGATCGCTCCAAGGCCCTCACCGCGACTGATCAAGGTGACCACATTAACCACATTACCTAGTTCGTCCAGGGGAGGAGAGGCCTTCGGAACCGGGCTTCCTTCATCTCGATGCACGGACATGGCGCCGGCCCTGATCTCCTCTTTAATGGCATACACGTACGAACTATGTATGTACAAGGATATTCGACGACGCGGCGACGTCAGCTAGGGCTGCCAGCTAGGGGTTGAACGGACGTCCTTCGCACGTACTGTAGTTATGCAAAAGTACAGGCAAATCCCGATCTTTCTCTGTGACAGGTAACGGAATAGAACTGTCATTTGTTGATCTCGCCGAAACTTGGCAACTATTGTACAAACACATGCTTCGTACATACAGTAGTAGTAAACACGAGGAATGTTCTGTGCCCCGTGCTCAAACAAGTCAAGTAAAGGGGCCCTCTGGCGAACCCCAATTTCCGTGACTCGCACGAGGTAACTATCGTGGATGTATTTACATAGGAGCAACAGCTCTGTACATAGTTAGTAACTTGTATGTACGGATGCACCACCACGATCACATCTTCGCCCGCCGACGACTCCACATCGATACGGCCTTCGCGCCTCGCAGATCCGGTGCGATGCCGATGTAACGGCAGTCCACAATTCCATCGGCGTGCCGGGGGAGAGGTGCCGGGGCACTGTTGCCTCTTTTCTAGTTACTGGATTTGTTTCGGTCACACCCGGCTGGTGACGTGGATGTTCTGTTTCCTTTGGGCGGGGGGCAGGGGGGGGGAGGGGAATGTGGATTGAGTACTTTCGTACTGCTTGGCGGCTTTCATTTACTATTTATTTCCCTCTCCCTTCTCTGTCCTTCGTATCGAACGATGAATCTATCTTACCACCGCATCTTGGCTATTTCGAGGTTACATGCGTCATGTCACTACATATGTAGGTACGATACGACATGGATGCGCGGCGGGAGCGAGGAAAGGAAACAAATAAAAACAAATAAGCGCCAGCCGGGCACAACCTAGTCGGTTGACCGGCTAGTTGTGACCTGACCAGGATAGGCAGGCGAAGAATATCTATGTGTGTATACACGTATGGAGGGGCATATGTTATAACCAGACCAGGACGAATTAACCGCCTGCCGGCAGTGCCGCTGCTGTTGGATGCTGGTCCCTGGTGCAGTTCCTGCATGTCTCGAAATCCGCGGTCCGTCCCGTCTTACGTACCTGCGTGAATAGGTAGGTAGATGCGTAAGGATGCATCCATAGATGTGTGTTGGTCTTGGTTCAGGGTTCTGAAGAGGCCTAGGCATCGTGGATGCACATGTACGTGTGTTTCATGTCCCTGGTGCCCCTATGTGGTTATATATGCCGGTATGTATGAGCATTTTCTATCAAGAGTCCTCGCCAAGCTATGTACCTAATTTCCAACTTTTACATACGAGGTTGGTAACAGACGATGTTTTGTCTCGATGGAACACATTATCTCGTTTCGGTGAACAGCGAAATAGTGGGCTACCCAAGACAACGGTATCGGGAGCGGTGCTCGCGAGTAGCGAGACTTGTTCGCTTGATGGATCAATGATTTAATAGCCCCCTGCTCGGCTCTCGGTGTGGCCATGGGATTTGTGGTTAATATAGAGAGCCGCAGCACGCACAGGGCCAAACCATCTAAAACCAGCATCTTCCTGATACATATGCTTATACTCCCCTAGTCCGTATCCTTGAATAATATACTCAGGACAAGGTAGGCGGGCTTTCCCGAGTCACTTATATGCATTTGCATGCCTTAGGTGGTTTGCATGGTTCATGGGGGTTTATGGGCGAATGTAAATGTCCAGTTGCTAGAGCACTGACTTGGGGTGTAATGGGGAGCACGCTCGTCCCTCTACTTGTTATATTGTTACTCTAGCTTAGAGGGAAAGAAGATGCTGTAAGCAACTAGTTACATAGCATTACATTAGGATGCGGTATCTTTCAAGTTAAGCTTGATACGCCAGTTGATGAATTCATCCGTGAGCACATCGCCGTGACCGACCTCCTCCACCTGGAAGACCTCGATGGTCTGTGACCGCGGCCTTCTCCTTATCCTCCAAACGCCCTCGTCGCGGATGGTCGCTCTCAGCCCTATAATGCGAAGGAAAAAGTAAATACCATGTTTAGCGGGTAGCTGCCTGAACTGGGGATGGGGGCGAACGAAGGGGGGTAGAGATCAAGGAGAATGCAATTCTCGTCACAGGATTCGCACTTACACTCGAGAAACCCGCTGGCAAAGTTGATACAAAGGTTGGCGTCCCAGCTGCGGACGCCGCGCCGGGCGGCCGTCTCGGGGATCTGGGCCGTCTGGATCTCCTCGAGCTTGGTGAGCACGCCACCTTGCGAACGGAAGCCGACGATGATCTTGGGCACGCCTAGCAAGAAGGATTGTATCCAGAACTTCATCAGCTTGCGCTCGAAGTTGTTCATGGCCCGCTCGTCGCGGATCTCGGCGCTCGTCTTGAGCTCGACCCAATTGACTGGCTGTCCCTTTTCGGCCGGCTTCGAATCCCATACTATATCAGATAGGTTAATGAAAGTTCAGCATCGGCTTTGTTGTAACCGCAATGTCTCGAGCAGGACTGTGAGCGAGAAGACAAGCACATACTTGCGTCAACCTCCCCCCCTAGACACATAACTGTCTTGCCAACCCCCGTGCGAACAACTGAGCAGTACTGAGCCTTATTACTAACGACCTCATTGTCTCTATTCTCAATATACTGTAGCATCTGGAATCAGCAATCACTTCTATACGGTTATCATATGTGGGCGTTGCTCAAAAGTTTATTTCTCACAACCACCATCCCCTTTAGGTGATTTCAAATGCCGGAGATTGCTATATAGAGAATGTAAGACCCGTGGTGATTGCTTACCTCTCTTGTAACCTCGCCCCAGGGACGGGGTAGGCAGCTCAGGGTCTCGAATTTGTAGCCTAGACTACATCAGCTATACTCTACTGCAAGCAGTATTAAGGTTCTTACCCCAGTAGGTCATCAGCTCAGGGGAGAACTGTCCTCTTCTGCCCTGCTGCTGCTGTTTCTGTTCTTGCTGCGATGCTTGCTTATAAGCGTGGTTTTCTTCAATGAAACTAGCCGTTGGATTAGCAAAAGATCCTTTCTGGTTTCTTGAGGTGTGTCGGTTGTCCATACATGCAGTCCTTCATGAGTTATTAGCTTAGAATATCCGAAGAGTACAGCTTTCATTCGCGCACTTGATATAGAGTAGCATTCATTTCGAAGCTAATAAACGTCGAGTTAGACAATTTGAACGAAATTCGTTCTGAGCTCGGGATAGGTAGCACGTACCCATCTCTATCCTCGAATGGAGTGGACATGATCTTAGAATGTCAGTGAAAATCTTCACAAGGCATGATAGTATATGATATACTATGAGGTGGTGGCTTTACCTTTGTTATCATGCCACGCCAGGTCACGATGTGGGCGTCAATCCTTTTGCCCTCTTGCTCTTCATGCGCGATGATGGTCTTCAACAGACTGTCGAGGTGCTCGTCTCCCGAGTCATCGTGTTTGTCGAACTTATCAAAGCCTTTTGACAGGTCGGCCCCCAGTTCAGGGGGGTAATACCACTGCAACGACGAATCGTCTAGGTGGAACTCATGCTTGCTATCATAAGAAAAGCAGGCTATCTCCTACTGAAGAATCAGTCGGATGCCCCAAACCTCGACATGGCATGAATGGAAAAGTAAACAGAGGGTGCCGTATTTACGACATTGCTCACCTTTGGTCTTTTCACAGGCTCGCTCACACCAGCAAAGCGGCCGATTGGTTGTATATTAAAAGTGCCCGGCATTGTGACGAAGGGCTTCAGGTTCCATTTCAGGCCCAACAAGTTACCATGTGGTGGCCCAGAGGTGCGACAAATTCCAATGTTTCTCAAGAGACGCCTGTTCATGAAACCTTCCCAAGCTGCCTTTATGGGATACCTGTTATACGTAGGTAGGTAGTTGACTTTGCGGTGCTCTGCCTTCACGGTTGTATATGGTCTGAAATGTAGGTATACAATAAGGTACAGTAGGTCATGTCAGAGGGTTGATTTAATTGGTAGTGATGTAGCTACAATGGACTGCTTATGTAGTATGCAGGCTGGAGGCAGGCTAGCTCTCCGGCTCTAACTTTCTATCTATAGGGCAGTAATTTACCCCACGAACCCACCCGCAAAGCTAAAGTCAGGTACATACATACATACATACACGCATAGTCTACATGCCTAATGTTAGCGGTTACCGTAGCAAACGAACCTCTATCATGAACATCAACACCGAAACCTCGAATCTACTATCACGAGCTACCCTGAGCAGTGCCTGAAGCGCGCCATTCGAATATCCACCCGTATCAACTAGTGAATACACTTAACAATCATTCTTTACAACAGTCGATTTGAAACCCTAAAGACTTACGAGCCGATAGAAATATCAGAAAGACCAGAAAGATATAAGAAACAACCAGTAGTGATACAGATGTCCGACCGGCCACCCCCGCAAGTCATCCGCCCAGGCCCCGTCCGGGGAGCCCGCGCGGCGGCAGCGGCGGCAGCGAACACAGCCGGGGTGCGTCGCAACCTGTTCCAGAGCCAGCTGATGAGCCGGCGGCACCCGACGCCGCCTCTCACCAGCAACAATCACGGGACTGCGACCGCGACGACGGGGGCGGCAGCAGGAGGAGGCGCAAGGACGGGATCTCAGTCGTCGGGCTCGGGCGAGACGCTGCGGCTGGACGCGTCGGTCGACGTGCTGTCGGATGACGCGGGGTCGTCGTCGGAGATCGTGGTGCGCGACCGGAACGGCGAGTTCGAGGTGGGCGACCCGCCGACGCCGCCGCTGCTGCTGGACGACCCGGGCGCCGAGGAGGCGGGAGGCGGGGCGCTGGATGATGCGCTGGAGAACGAGCGTGAGAGCCACACTTACCCTCCTCCTTATATATGTGTCTGTATTACTGTCGGGAGAAGAATGGCTTACAAATACGCTATATAGGAGAAAGACATAGGCTGGCTGAGGCTGTCAGGCACTACCAGATCAGCCATAGCCAGGCGCACAGGCACCCAGAAGAAGGTAGGCCATGCAAAGAAGCCGCGCTTCAAGCGTTCATCGTAAGTTTGTTCTAGATCGGAAGCCGAACTAATTCATGCAAGCAGAGGTCCTGGAAATACTGAGAGCCAGCATGAGGGCTCAAGTAGCTGCATTAGCTGAGGACAATTGGATGTTCGAGGCGGAAGATCAGCTGCGGCCGTGAGAACATAAAAGACGAAGATGAGAAAGATGAAAAAAGAATAAGCCTACAGCAACCCCGAAGCAGCAGGCGCTTTTATCCCGTCACTTCTCTTTCAGTGGGTACGTAGAATAGCTACTCATTTGATTTCGCTGAATTTGCAGCTGTTCTTTTCTAAGGCTGCAGCAGAACCTAGCAGAAGCAACTCTGTGGCATCTACTCTCACTTGCTGTTCGTCGCCAGACCTTAGCCGCCGCCCTCGACTACCATCACCTAGCTAACTAGCTGTCAACTAGTTAGCTGTTTCTCTTTAGCTGTTGCCACAGCTGCTCAGCTACCACCTGTCTGACGAACCTGAAGAGACTGGCGAAACCTTCTGAACAATCAGTAGGTGATAGCACCGGACAGCACCCTGAAGCGAAAACAGAGCTTCAGTCCACTACTTTGTATGGAGCCTTCGTAGATCTGCAATACCCCATTGTCAAGTTCTGCAGTGATCCATCATTGCAGCTGCCATCAACACCATCATCTAGACTACCAAGCTACCAAGGTCTGCTTAATCGAAGTTATTCGAACCTTTACGACGGTGTTGCTTTAAGCTACTTCAGGAGAAGTGATAATAGCATCGTCGCTAAGCCCCTGCTCAAATAGCGATATTGAGCAGTGGAGAAAAAAAGAAGGGGGGGAAAATCCCTTCGCCATGATGTTATGGATCTCAGGAAGTGGGCAACGGGAACAGAATAATTAGGGGCAGTAGGGGCAGAAAGAAAGCATAGACAATTAGACAGACGTCCTTGGGAATCTGTTCCATCAGAGTGTATCTATACAGCTTTGCAGATAGATGCTGTCCTTCTTTTATTCCGTCGATCAACAGAACTCGGCATCCCTTAAGAAAGTTTATTGCATGACTTACGCAATAATCGAGATGGGAACAGACTGGACTAGAACAGAGCTTACTAGTTGCGTGCCATGAACGTAGCGTCAGTTTCTCTAAAAAGCAGGCGGAAGTTTGGCAGCTGTGATATCAACTTAACGGCAACTAGGCGATGACAGCTACATGCTGGGCAGATGAGAGCAGGTGGATGACTGCAGGTTTAGCAAAGCTCATTCAGTTCTGGCATGTCTAGGTATCTCTACGCAGGAAGAGCAGACAGGATCCGCGTCTGGTCTGATCTGCTTTGCTCTGATCTAGTCTAGACCCTCCGCTGCCGGCATCGCCGCCGAGCTCTGCAGGGCCGGCTTCCTACCTCCACCACCACCACCACTGCTCGCAGGAGCGCCGCCGCCGCCGCCGAAGAAGCCGCTCATCAGGTCCATCAGGGGGTTCATGGGGCGCGGCTTGGTGATGCCGAAGTACATCTCGGCGATCATGTCGAGGGGCTCGCCCCAGGCGGCCTCGACCTCGCGCAGGTTGGCGGCGTACTTGGTGGCGAGCTGGCGGTACAGGTCGGCGGCGCCGCGCTGGACGGCGAGCAGCAGCAGGCCGAGGAAGTTGAGCAGCGGGATGGTGGGGAAGACGCGGACGTCGGCCGTCGTGCTGCTGACCTGCTGCGCGCTGCCGCCGAGCTGGTCCGCCTTGTCCCGGACCAGCGCGTCCGTGAAGATCCGGTAGCACGCGTTGGCCGCCCGCAGGTTGGCCGTCAGCAGGTACGGCAGCACCGCCCGCCCCGCGTACAGCGCCGCCGTGTGCGCCTCGTCCTCCTGGAACCACTCGTACTCGAGCTCGGCCAGCACCTTGGCCGAGTCCTTGGTGCCCAGCACGAGGTGCCGCTCCGCGTCGTAGGCCTCGCGCTCCTCCGCGTAGATGGACCCCGCCACGTGGTGGAGCTCCGGGTCGCCGGCCGGGTACTCGCCGTATTTAGAGGACCACCTGCCGAGCCGTCCGTTGTTAGTCTGGAGTTCATTTACTTTTGCTAGACAGGCAGAAGCAGCGAGCAGAATATGATTCAGTGTGAAGGGCATTCTTCTTCCCAAGCCACCCCCTCCCCCGCAAATGGAAAATAAAGACTCACGATATTATCTCCCCGATGAACTTCTTCCTCGTGGGCTCCCCCGCATCGAACAGCCGCAGGCACGTTAGCAGCCTGCCCTTGCTCGTCGAGTCGGGCTTCAGCTCGGCCTGCTTGTACGTATCGGCCAGCAGGACGCACAGGTCGCCGCCGCTGCCGCCCTGCCCGGCCCGGAGGAGCGACTGGGCGACGTTGTAGAGGATGTCGATGGCTGCGGGCCAGTTCGCCGCCTTGATGTACCGGGCGGCCACGACACGGGTCTGCTGCTGCGCCTCGTAGAATTGGCCCTCGCTGATCCGCTGCTGCAGCCGGGCGATGATCCTTTCGATCTTGTCGCCCTTGGTGGTGGTGGCACTCATGCTGTGTATTGGGTTGACTTTTAGAGAGAAGTATTCTTGGCCTTGCGTGTCCGTAGGGAGGTAGGAGATACTTTGTTGGTTGGTTGGCTGGCTGAGTTGGTCGGAGGGGGATAATTGAGGTTGTCGGGGGGTGCGAAGTAAACGTCGGGTGGGGTTGGAGAGAAGGGGGAGAGGGCGTGAGGGAGGAGCAACAACCGACACTCCGTTCTAGAAGGAGCAAGCGTATAACTACAGGTAGTTCTGCTATGGCGTGTCGCGCGATAAGTGTAAGATCTGAATAGTGAGAAATCTTAATGATTAAGGCACTGCTTATTCTACTGTATAGGATCGGAATTCCATGACTATTCGGATCGAAGTCAATAAGCGATATCCTGTGCCTGTGATGCAATACTTTCCTTCCCACCACGTAGGCTCCAGGGCTGTTGGTGGGGTGTAGGTACCTACGTACCTGGGTAGGGTTATGTAATCATCGAGCAGCTCGCGGTGTGTTTGGTGGTCAAAGCTTGCGGGAGCTCCCACCGCGAGACCCAGTTATCTTAAGCTTATTTGGAAACCTTATGTAATCACGGCACTAGCCAGCCAGATTGACATGTGAAATATATCAAGTTGGTATTGCTGGTAGTATAGACATTTCGACGTTGCAGAATTCCAGTTGCGCAACCCTTGAATGCACAAAACCAATTGTCTTTGGATTGTACCTACGTGTGTGGCACTAGCCTATGTCGCTTGGGTCCACTTTGAAGGGAGTCCTACGCCCCACCGTGGCTAGACATCGGGTGATCTCCTCCAGCTCACCCCTAGACGGATATCCGGCTTTCTATATTCATCTTAAAGCTGTATCTTTCATCAAGCACCATTGGTGTAGCGGTAGCATCTGCGCTTCCCAAGCGATTTGAAACATAGTTTAAAGTCCTGAAGTAGCGCAGGAGCCGAGTTCGACCCTCGGGTGGTGCATGGATTTCTTCCCTTCTTTTTTGGATGATTTTTTTTCCTTCACTGAATTCGAATTTACTTGGCAAGCTCGAATATGTATAGGGTTAGTCCTCTTGCCTTCTGATGTGAAATATGTTGTCCACGTTTGCAGATTCTACTACTAGAATTGTCGCAGTGGTTATGGTTTGCAGGCTTAGGTAGCGTGAGGGAAATAGCTGATCAGGACAAGCTTAACTTGGCTAAGTGAGCCAAGCTGACTGGTGCCTCCGTCATGTAGAGACAAACATAGATAGAAATGGTTTGCCAGATACGTCTTTATTTCCAGGTTATTTCTATGCTGGAGAAAATCAAGTGTGGTCGGTAGAGGTTGTATCTCAGAAATGACAGTTCCTATTTAGGACTCGACAAGCTCGAGGCGGGGTCATTGTGAGTTAATGACCGCTGCTTTGGATGACATACTCCGTAGTAGGCTAGGGATAACCTACAGATACGCGTATCTGCAGTGCAGGGACTGGTTGGTATCTTTGTATAATAGGATTCTTGGCATGCTTCATATATATATTTTTGTATGAAGTTCCCGGGGTTTGAGCATCTTTATCTTCATTCGAGAAGCGTTCTTCTTTATTCAATAGATTGGTTCTACTCAAACTTACAAATATCAAATATAGCATCAACATGATGCCAAGTCGTCTCTCAGTATCGTTACGCAGAGCGGCGGGCAGACCCCACATGCCACTACACTTAATGCTAGCTCAACCACGCTCATTACAGCTTGCCAAGAACCTCATACACTCTTCTTTCGCAACTTGCCAACCACGCCTCCGGGAGCAAATGAGCAATCATGACGAGAAACCTCACAAGAATCCCGAGATGCCACGAATCAGCTTCAAGGACCTCGGCATGACTCGTGGCGTGAAGACGGTTGTGTATGTGTTGATAGGGATATTCGGAACCATAGAGACTACATTCTGGATTCAAGCGACATGGCGTTGGTACAAAGGTGGAGAGGAAGAAGAACCCCGGACATAGGGGTTAGATCTACATCGCTTTCAAGGGGGAAAGGGGGGGGGTGGGGGGGTGGTCTAGAAGGGATATAGCGTATATTCCATCACGTTGGAAGCATCCCCATTCAGTTCTACAAGTCATGAGCTCCTCAACCACTAATGGATAACAAGTACTTTTTCCACTTTGCCCATACGTCGAATTCCTTTTCATTGACCACATAGAGTGAGTGCCTGTCTACCTAAGCAGAGCGTTGGCTTAGTGAGCATGGCTAGAAATACGGAAGTTACCAAGTTGCTAGAACGTTTGCACTACCATGTAGCAACACGAAGCTAATGATCGAACCAACATCCCTGCGAAGCAATCGAATGGCTTGTAAATATCTACTAGCTAGCTATTGTGTTGTACTGCGCAAGATGTATGAGATGAGACCAGAACACCAGTCAGTAAGTGTTGATTTAGGCCTAAATGCTACCGGCATTAGTGGGTCAAACTAGTTACAGATTGCGTGTGGTCAGGGCGTCGCAAGCCCAATCGGAACGTTCTCCTTTTCCTTCCTCGTTTTTCTCTCTTCAGGAACTCCAAACTCAATCTGTCCAGACTTGGCACGCGACATTGGCGATAAGGCGCCGATCAGCTAGCTACCTATAGTTATAATTCATCGACGGAGCAGCCGGAGTTTCTGAACACGTCGTCGCTGCTTCCCAATTGGACCCCGCTGGCCCCGGAAAGCATTGTCATTAACTAGGACCACCCGCCTCATTTACATATATCACGTTGTTCGAAAGAAAACTGGAAAGCCTCTTCGAGGCAACGTCGACCACGGCCTGGCTTGGTAGCAAGAGCCTATGTCGCAGCTGGCCATCCGATTCCCCTAGTCTCCCCCATTCTCCAACATCGAATAGGACAGAATGGGGTTTTTCGCAACGCTCGCCGGCTATGCCGCGCCGATATTCTTGATTTTGTCACCGGTCCTGACCTACTCCGACCAGGCCATCTCGATGTATCGCGTAAGATCGAGTGCGGGCTTCTCTCTCGACATACCCTTGATCATGCTCGTCGCATGCATTTGCAGGTTCGTCATGAGCCCCCCGCCCCTTCTATTCAGAGCCTGTAATGTATAGGTATTCGACACATTACTGACATCCAGGTAAACAGGGTCTTTTACTACCCCGGCTCTCGATACGATACGGCATTGCTCGTGCAGGCATTCTGCAACATATTGGTCCAAGCCGCGTTATTGAAAGTCGCTCTCGACTACCGCCCCTCGCCGTCGTCCAAAGGTGGCGAGGCTGCGACTCCCTTCGCGGGTGCGCAGGATGGCCTGTCAGGTGTTCCGAGGCCTTACAATTTCTGGAGGTGGCGCTCATCAAAGCCGTATGGTTTCCTACTTTTTCCATGGGTCAATCTCATCCCAGCTAACATAGCCATGTAGTTACTGGAATTTCCTCGCCTATCTATCCATCGTCCTCCTCGTGTTCGAACTGACCCTATCCCCCTTCGAAACGATCTACTCGGGTTATTCCGAACTCATAGGCTGTATCGGACTGGGCATTGAAGCGACGCTGCCTATCCCACAGCTGCTGGCGAATTCGCGGTCGCGATCCTGCAAAGGCTTCCGGTTTTCTCTCCTGGCCAGCTGGCTGATTGGGGATGCCATGAAGATGTATTGGTTCTTCACATCGGAGACGGAGATACCCTGGTCATTCAAGATATGCGGCATGTTCCAGTTTTTCTGCGATCTGATGCTTGGAGTGCAGTACCTGGTGTATGGCGACGGTCCGACTGTAGCAGTACCGCAATCATCTTGGCCATATGCTGGCGTCACACCTCACGTAGCTAGAGTTTCGAATGGTCGGTCAACATCGTTAGAAAGCATAAGGCCTGTTAGTGAGAAGGCATTCTGAATATAGCACTATCAATAGAAGAATTAGAACAGAAAGAAGTAATACCTAAGATCAGAATGACATGGGTGTCTATGGGTGTCTGAGTGCCTATGAGTGCTTATGAGTGCCTACTATATATACACAATCTAAGTCAGGCTGATGTCCAATTTTCTGGCAGTCTGTCGGGTCCTCTTGCAGAACATTGGAGCCAATGCTTTCCTACTATATAGTAAAGTATTTTGTTGTTCCATTGGAAAGATGAAAGCTTGGGTGAGGCTTGAGGCAATGCATCAGGCTGTTTTAGTTCGTTTATGTTGTTCCTATCCGTGGACCTATCATGTTGTTCTGCAGTATGACATATTTACAGAACCACTTGGATCGAATGCTACAGCCCACTTAGGCATTCTTGGCGCCGATGATTGGTTAAAGATCTCCCACCCATTTTCAGCCATCGTGTATGGTCGTGCATTTCCCGTTCCGTCGCGTGAACAAGATACAATCCACCGTCATTAACCCCTGACCAGAATAGTATCATACACAATCCTATCCATGAATAAAATCCTTCTAGAATATAGTGGGACTCAGGAGGCTTGAGACACTCCGGACTTGGCTCTTTTGGGATAAGCATCATCTACGAACCATCGATCAGCCATATTACTGGAAGTCGCAAACTCACAATCATCGACTACTCTTCACTTGAGTTTTGAAGACGTTGGGTTGATCTCTGCTTGAAACACCGACCACCTTGACGTGCGCCGAGGTTCTCTGTAAAATCTCTTCACCATGGTCTTTTTCCATGCTTCATATCGGTAGCATACGCACCTAGCTGGCCAGCTCAACTCCACTATCATTACTGTTGTTGCTGAACCTCAACCCAGTTCTATGGAGATACGTCCTATCAACAACCATCTGCTGTTGCTCTGACCATCATCACTGTGCGTCAAGTTGTGTGTAGGCTTCTGCCTTCACTTGCCCACGAAGATTGTGCTATGCTTCAATGATATCGTACCTCAGCTAACCATATATCATTAGTTGTGATAGCGTCTACACTATAACTGCACTTATAACCAATCACCCCTGGTAGGTTGTCTGGTTGTCTCTAGACACAACCACGCGGTTCTAGAGTTGCCTTGCTCCCGCCTGGTTCACGGTATCATTGACGCTGTATGGGAAAGAGGCGCCGTACCAATTTCTTCTTAGTAAGTACCCATCAGATACTCGTTATTCCAGTTTCTGGTAGAGTACTGGTACATGGACACTCCACGGCCCCTTCCAATTTCTGAAGATATTCACTAGATCCAAGAATTCTTCCTCATTGCTTAGGTATGGATCATATCAAAAACCGAAGACCTCCTGTTAGTTCTTTAACGGTATCTGCATATGGTTGTTGTCCCGAGTGGCATCCCGAGTGGCACGCCCCCTCCTAATTGTTGTAAAGGGGTCCGCTTACAGTTGTCGCCCTGGAGACCTGGAGTCACCATACCGGAAACACGCGGGCACCTTCTCATAAACCAACTGCACTGCACCAGTTCATCACTTTCGGCAGCTGTACCTTACTGACTCTGCCCCAGTGATTGCCTAGCAGCCTAGGTACCTTTCAGCAGACCCAAACTGACCCTATGGTTCCTAGGTAAATCAACCTTCCACGACACAACCATCAACAATCAAGGTAGTCTTCTCCCATCCATCCAATGTCAACTTGATATCTTCTACTCACGTACACAAGGAATTCTCTGGTTGATTACCACGTGTACCTTCTCTGCCCTATTGATCCTTCTCTTCTACATTCAAGGGCATCTAACCTCACCATCACTCCAGCAGCTATCTCATCCCCCTCTAGATTATTCCATCCCATAACACTACTTCCCTCCTAATCAACCCAGAGTACATCCTGGACTTTCATCTACAACCAAGTAAGTTGACTCCTGCCACTATCATAGACTGCCGAATTAGGTGATCCATTCACAGTCTACCACCATCCTTACTTCTCCCTCTCATCCCATACAATTGCGTAACTGCGACTTTATTCAAGAACATATCCGAGTTCGGTCCTTCCTGAGATTATTTACTCCAGAACCTACATAACCTGGTAACAACCTATGTTAAGCTTCGTTAAATCTCTTACCAGCCTTCCGTCTTCTTTGCCCTCTACATCATTCAGATACATACCCCCAGCACCTGCCTACGCGTTCATCATCCACGCCACCGCAAACCATCACCTTCATCTTCATTGTCACCATCTTCTACATATCGTATTCCACCCTAAACTTTAATCACCATCGACGCCATCATTAGGCACCCATCGCCCATTGACTGATCTCTTCTGCACAGTCAAAGCCAAGATCAACCGCCATGGCCCCACCCAAGACCGGCTTCAAGACCTACGAGGCGCAGACCCGCCTCCTAGCGGCGGTCATCGCGACCAACAAGGGCATCAAGCTCGACTACAAAGGTAAGGATCATGTGCATGCTCTCCGTGCTTCCTCGACTCGCTCCTGCTTCCATCGCTTCAGCATGAAGCCCTATCCTTCTTGTCTCATCCTACCATTGTCAACCTTCTGTATCTTGGCAACCTCTATCAATGTTCTTTGCTGTATATGCGTTGGTTCGTGGAATATGTAGATCTGATGGGGTTCACCAGCACTCGCGGCGCACTGCGGAACGGGCATGTCGGCTTCCTCGGTCGATCACCGCCTACGTCCCATCAAGCAGCTGGCCAAGATGCAGGCCAAAGCCGTAGAGCAGGGAGAGGACCCGGGCGAGCTGCCGATTGAGAAGTCTGGTAGGCCGGCACACCTTCCCTTCTTCCCAACAACCCCCCTTTCCCTCCACCTCGCCTGATCCTAACTACATTCTATTCCATCCCATCACACCACGATCTCCCTTGGGGCACCTACATATGCCCATCTGACTGGTAGTTTGTGACTATATGACTTCCTCAATTCTCTACGTTGATCATACAATTCCATCCACAATAGCCACTATCCTCGTTATATCCCCCCCGCCTCCCATACACACACACACAAACACACATGCTCAGAACACGTTGACTGACTTCCCGCCCAGAGATCCAGAAGGCCTTCGGCGAATCCACCGCCGACGGCCTCGAATGGCAGTTTCGCGGGATCAAGAAGCTCGCCAAGGCGCAAAATGACGCGATCGCCAAGGGCGAGCCCACCGCAGACCTCAACATCGGCAAGATCGTCGGCGGCGGCGGCAACGGTAGCGGCGGCGGTGTCTCCACGCCTTCCGCGCGATCGCGCACCAGCGCCGCCTCCACGCCCCGCACCGGCGCTACGGCCAAGACCCCGGGATCGCGAGCCAGCAAGCTCGGAACTGGCACCGGTACCTCCACCCCCGGCAGTGCCGCCGCCCCTGCAAGCGGAAAAAACAAGCGCCTCTTCGGCGCCATCTCGGACAACGCCAGCGGGTCCGAGTACGAAAACCAGGATGACACCGACTACGACGCGCCGACGAGCGGCCGCGGCCGCGGTCGCGGTCGCGGTGCTGGCGGACCGGACCCCGACGAGACGCCCACCGGGCGCAAGAAGAGGCAGCCCCGGTCCGCGGCCGAGAAGACCGCTCCCGTCGCGGGGTACAACGTGGCGGCGCCCGCCCCTGGCGGTGCTGGTAAGGCGTCCATCTTCGGCAACAGCCAGAACCGCAATCTGTTCGACGCCCAGCACGAGGTCGTGGACCTCGCTGACGAGGGCGTCGACGCGGACGTCCGCGCGGCGGCGGCGCACATCAAGAAAGAGCCAGAGCCTTTCGTGAAGAAGGAGCAGCAGCAGCAGAAGAAGAAGAAGCAGGCGACGGCGGCCACCACGAGCAGCAGCTCGGCGGCGGCCTTCAGCTTCGACGGCGGCGACGGCGACGGCAGCGGCAGCGGCTACAACGCGGCCCCGAACCCCTACGCGACGTCGTTTTACCAGTCTGGCTCGGACTACTACGGCGGTGGTGGCAGCGCCGGCGGCGAGAATGGTAGTTACAGTGAGAACTTCGATCTCGAAGAGGGCGAGGCCTAAGTAGGACATTGGTCTTGCGCCCCCCTACCCCTATCACTGGGAAGCGCGTACGCGAGCCGGCGAGCAAGTACACACTCGTTGGCTGGAACGAAACGGGACGGCTATCCTCTATTATACACGCGATGCGCATTACTACTGCCACCATATTCATCCTCACTACTACAAGATACACACATACCACTGCCACCCAGCTCCTCCACGACATCAACTGCCTACTCTTTGATGCTCTTCGGTCGGATTTCAGGTCATCGTTTCTTAGTCACCAACCACGCAGGAAACGCACGTTTTGCTTTTTTCGTATGATTTTTATTTGGTCAAGTTTTCTTCTTCTTCTTTTACGGGTCAAACCTAACGGTACACGACGAACATATCATCGTTCCTATTGGAGCTGCATACCTATTGCCCTGCTACCCCTTTCCCCCCCAAAGATATCCGGCATCAACCTTTTTTTGCGACGGCGTTCTTCGGTTTTCGGCTTTTACCTCTACGCCGGCCTGCGATAATGAACATTTCAGTACTACTTGCCTTGCCTTTTCCCCTTTCCGCGCACATATAGACGGACCTGCGACTATACATAATCACCAGCTAGGGGCTCACTCGCCACTCTAACGAACATTACCAGATAGTTATGAGGTACAGGGCTATTGACGACACCGTATGGATAATCGATATGTCTATACACCAGTAAAATGGTTCCGGCATCGAGCATTGAGAGACCGAGAGACGTGGACTCATATTCTCGTCATAGCATCGAACCGACTATGAAACCAAGCAAGCACACGGCTGTGGCTCTTGAATCGCTCGATCTTAGAGAGTGCCGCTCAACGACGATTTTCTCCCGGGGCCTTACGCGATGGATTTGGTTTCTTGATCTCTTGCGGTTGGAACTTGCAGCTACAGTTCACTGGTCTGTTATTTTGATTTTCCCTCCCATAGCCAACCTCTAGCTGCTTACCTACCTAGATGAGTTAGTTAGCCAGTCAGCTATGTAGATAGATGGACAGACAAGACACTTTCTCAGGTATCATACATGAGCATGAATGAAATTTTGCCTTTCTACTTTCTATTTCCATGAAACCTGACCGATAGACCGACTGACCGAATGAGCTCATCGACCGTAGCAGCCCCTTTTATTGATCTAAAGAAGACAAATGTGCCGTGCTTTGGTACCGTGCCGTGCCGTACCGTGCTATGCCCATAAATACCTACATACATGCAACCAGCAGACAAGGACGGGCCATCTACTCGCTTCCTTTCCATCCTACCCTTCCCCTCACTTCACCCGGGTCTCTACATAGCTAAAGCTCCCCTTTCATCTTCTCTCCCCTCCCCCAATGATATTCTTTTTTCCGCTGCCCCTTGAGTCTTTTTCTGAATGTTCTTTTCTTTCCTTTTTCTCCCACCCCCTCCTCACCGAAGCAGCAGGTTCCACAGCGCGTCCTTGTCGACGAAGTCGTGGTGGATGATGTTGACGAGCCAGGCGTCGGCCCTCGCGCCCTCGAGTAGGCGGGCGCTCGGCGAGCCCTTGTCGTAGACCTTGGCCCACTCGGCGAAGATGCCGAAGGCCTCCTCGCTCCAGGCGCGGAAGCTGACCTCCTCGATGATGGTCGGCGTGATGATCTCCTTGCCCGGGAAGACGCCCCACGTGACGGCGTTGGTGCTGGGCTGCTGCTGCTCCTGCTCCTGCTGCCGCTGCTGCCGCTGGGCGACCCCGTCCCCGTTCTCGCCGCCCTTGCTGTTCTTGTTGCTCTCCGCCTCGGCTTCCTGGCGCAGGAGCAGATCCGACGAGGCGAAGTCGCCCGCCGCGTTGGCCGCGTACCAGCAGACGTGCTCGCGGACGCCGTCGGCGCGGAGCTTCTGCTCGAGGGCGCGCCAGTCGGCGGCGGGCAGGAAGAACTCGACGAAGGCCTTCTGGAAGACGAAGCCGTGGCGGGGGCCCCAGCCGAAGACAGGGTCGGACGAGGGCAGGCCGTTGACGGCGGGCTGCGAGGCCACGGTCCACCAGCCGCGCTCGTTGAGCGCGACGAGCTCCGCCGCAATCGTGGCCGTCTCCGGGTTGAACTCCTCCTCGCTCCAGGGGATCGCGGGCACCTCGCCCCGGAGGTGGCGCACGAACAGCGCGTTGACGTCGGCCACCGCCGCCGGGTGGCCCCACAGCGCCACCGCCTGCGCATTCGTCACGTGCAGGCTGGGCCCGTACCCATCGATCTCGCCGTATGCCGGCGACCGCGCGTCGCCCCACCGGCCGTTGGGGAAGTCGTCCCACGTCGCCTCCCGGCCGAGGGCCCCCTCGCCCTCGGAGATGGCTAGCGTGTTCGCCCGCGTGTTGATGGGGCCTGCCAGGATGCTAGCCTCGGCCGGCGTCGCCTCGTACTCGGGGTGCGAGGGCGACCGGCTGGACACGATCACCCGGTTCCGCGGATCGGACCCGACGGTAGACTGCCGCCGCTCGCGTTCCGCCGTCGGCACGGGCGTATCCTGGGGCGACCCGTTGATCTCGAGCTTCGGGACGGCGAGCGCCACGTCGTCCACCACAGCCTCCTCTACCGCGGGCGTAGATGGGGGTATCAGGCTGGTCCGCTCCAGGATGAACGACACGGCCTTTTCGAGGTTCAGGGTGTAGAAGTGGAAGCCCCTGGGACCAGGCGTCCTGCTCTTGATCTTCTTGATCTGTTCTACAATCTCGCTGAGGATATCGACTCCGACTTTCTTCACTTTCTCGTCGTCCTGCTTGACCGCATCCAATCTAGCCGTTATCGCGTCGGGTATTGTGGCGTGGCTTAATTTTGTTGTTCTCTTGATCATCTGGTAGCTCTGGATTGGCATCAACCCCGGGATGATAGGTATTGTCTTGAAAGCTCCGCTAGGATGTTCCCTCAGTGACTGTTCGAATCTGTCGTATGCTTCCGTAGAAAAGAAGAGTTGAGTCATGATGAAGTCCGCCCCGGCCTGCACCTTGTCCACCAAGAACGGAAGATCGTGCTCCAAGCTCTGACCTTTAGGGTGGCTCTCTTCAGCATGGCCTTCCGGGTAGGCAGCAACTCCGATACAGAAGTAATCCCCGTGGTTTTTTTTGATGTATTTCACCAAATCGATAGCATACACAAAATTCTCGTCAATGGCATTCTCGGGGTCCTCGTTCGGGTCTCGATATTCGTCGGCTCTCGGGGGGTCGCCTCGCAATGCTAGGATATTTCGGATGCCCAGAACTTTCGCATCTTCCAATGCTTTGTCGATCAACTTCCGACTCATATTCGTACATGTTAAATGCAAACATGTTGTCAGGTTCAGCTCCCTCTGACATATTTCGGCGAGCTCGAGCGATTTAGTTGCTGTCGATCCTCCAGCACCCCAAGTGACGTTCACGAAGAGCGGCCGTAGCGCTCGTGCCATTCGGTCGAGACGGTCCCTGAGGTTCGCGAATCCCATGACTGTCTTGGGTGGGAAGAACTCGAGGGAAAAGTAGTTGGAATCGGCCGGCAAAGCGGCGATCTTGTCGGTGATTTTCTCCATGTTGACGCGGTGCGGGAGTGTTCTGCTCTGCTAAGGCTGCGACTCCAGGCTGTGTAGGAGGAGTGTAAGTATTGGCGAACTCTCTCCTCTGAAAGCCCGACCTATCTCTCAGGGGATAGGAAGACCAGAAACAAACAGGAGGCTCTCATCAACAGGACGAATTGGTAGAATAATTGTAGATTGAAGTGTGGATGGTGGCGGGGTGAAGAGGGGCACGAGATGGTACCGATTGCGATGCCGTGGTCCCAAGTGACGAGTGACCGGATAATTTTGGTAGTACGGACTAAGAACAACTAATAAAACTACCTAAGTAAGACAGTAAAACTACCTACATAATAGAAACCTAAGGCATTGCTCAACTTGAAGTAAATCGCGGAACTTGGCCAGGTCGAGCCAATGGCATTTCTTGTTCGTCTCCTTTGTTGGATGTAAGTTTGGGGTTTTATTTCTTACATCTTCGACACTTCCTCCAGCTACCTTAGTACTTATGATGGCCTCCACGTATCATATTGTACCTAGGTAGGTATTGCTGCAGGTGTGCACGTTGAAGCAGTTTCCCAAATTTTCGTCATTGCACTCGCCGCTTTCGCTGTGCCGGGCTTTCAATGTGGGGTTATGCTGCCTTTGCATTGCACCCCGCATACTGGGTACATACATGTACAGTATGTAGGTACCTACATAGTGATACATATACCTGAGTAACTCCATTGATATTCGGAGGATATGCCTTTATTCATTATGATATCAGCACAGTGGCTTGTTGCTGTGTTGTATGGCCCTGTAACAGCTGTCCTGGAATTATCCATGACGAAACCGGGGTTACGGCCTGATGGACCTGACAACAAAGCAGGGGACTCAATATCCCGTCAATATATTCGTAGACCCTTTAGAGAGGCAAATCGCCACTATGCTCCTTAGTTGTTTACCTAAGATCCAGATACATAGTATGTACCTAGGCGACCTCTCAACTCTTTGCTCTTCCGCCGGAATGTTGCCAAGACTTTCGCTAGACTTGCACTATACGGCAATGCCTTCTCTCCATTGGACCACCAAAACCAGCCAGGGGTGCCCTTGTCTTCACCTCAAGGGGTTTGCTTATCTACTACATATCCTACCTTAGTTATAACTTATCGTTATCCTGCGCGGGTCCCGTCCCGTACGTGGATCGTATCGCCGCCCTGGAACCGGTTATCAGATCCGGACCTTCCTATCGCATTTGTAAGCTGGTTGGCTCGCCCGCGGGCTGGCCTGGCCAGGGATATCTTGCAACTTGCGGCCAGAATGGTGTTATGATGGGGGTAAGAAACTACGTGTGTATACTGCATAGGGCGCAGCATTTGTACATAGTTAGGTTGCTATCTATCGTTTTATTCCTTTCTTCTATTCGACCTGCTCCGATCTCACCAAAAGCATTCGGATTTGTGAGACTGCTACTAGTAGTTTCCTAGTAGTTACCATAACTAAAACACCGTAACTAAAATCCATCGCATCTTCGCTTCACCGACTTCGTCATCCGATTCGCTGCTGCTGTCTGTCTGTCCGTCTCGCGTACTACCTATTACGAACATAAGCCCACGTACCACAGCATGGACACGCCTGATGTCAAGTCGGCTGCCGGCAGCTCGGCGAAGCCGCCACCGCCGAAGGATATGAGCCATCATTACTCGGACGTGACCAAAGCGAGAGCGCCCTCGCAGATGAAGGAGTTCTATAAGTTCTTCCTGATACCCGGGATCGGTCAGCTCGCTGGTGGTGAGTTACTCTCGTCTCCGATCTCACCCCAAGGTCAAGCGAGGCCCGATGCATGGCAAAGGCTCCGAGAATGAAACACAGAGGCGAGAAGGCTGATCGGGTGGAAACATAAAACCCCCCTAACCAACAACAGGCCTTCCCCATCCGAGCTACTTCCCCTTCGACACGCTCGAGGCGCAGACCGCCAAACCCGACCGATGGCAGCCCCGGGCCGACGACGCCGATCCCACACCGGATGCCAGCGGTGCCGGCCACGCCGACACCTTAGCCTCGCGGCTAGCCAGGACAACGATCGCTTCTTCCTTCTTTTCCTCCTCCTCCACCTCGAATGCCCAGACCAAGCAGCCAGCAGCGGCGTCGCACATCGTGGTGCCGCACGACTCGGCGGCCTCGGACCCGGGCAAGCGGATCGACCTGACGACGGCGCTGCAGTACGGCCAGGCCAACGGCTACCCGCCGCTGCTGTCCTTCATCCGCCAGTTCACGCGCGAGTGCCTGCACCCCAACGTGCCGTACGCCGGCGGGCCCGAGGTCATCTTCACCGTCGGCTCCACCGACGGCATGTCCAAGGTGCTCGAGCTCTTCGTCAACAACTGGGTCCCCGGAAAGAGCGACCCGCGCGACCGCCCGGGCCTCTTGACCGAGATCTTCATGTACGCCAACGTCTTGGGCCAGGTGAGTGCTGCCGCTTTTTGTTCATTGGTTGGGTTTATGTTGGGTCGGTTGAGATGGTTCTTTGCGCTGGCTGGGCTCTCATTGGGTTGGGCCGTAAGAATCTACCGATACGGCTGGTCTTGGGGGCCTCTCTCGCTCGCTGGCGGCGGGTGATGGGCACTTTGAGTTGGGAAACCAGGTGATCGCTAACTCGAAGATGTGAGATAGGCCCAGCCTCGCGGCGTGCAAGTCGTGCCGATAGAGATGGACGATGTCGGCATGCTCCCGTACGGACCCGGTAGTCTAGAGGATGTGTTAGCCAACTGGGACGACAGCAAGGGCAAGAGACCGCACCTGCTGTACACCGTCACGTAAGTCGGCCGCCCCAGTCTCCTATAAATGATCTGCATACGGTATAGCACCGCCTCTGCCCCAGCTTTAGCCGAGCGTTTGCTCGCACAAAGTGCGACGCCACTCGCTGTTGTCAACATCCACTCCAGTCCCCGTGGTAGCGGGTTCGTTCTGCGCGCTAACAGCAGCACGACAACAAACAGAATGGGACACAACCCCACGGGCGGCGTGCTACCGCTGGAGCGGCGGAAGGAGCTCTACGCCGTGTGCAGCGAATACGACGTGATCATCGTCGAGGACGACCCGTACTGGTACCTGCAGTTCCCATCGGCGGCGGCCAAAGAGGCGCGGGCGCGGAACCTGCCCGCGCCGCCGCCCGAGTCCGAGCAGCCGGCCAACACGCTGGAGAAGAAGTCGGGCTTCGCGTTCCTGGACTCGCTCGCGCCGTCGTTCCTCAGCATCGACGTGGACGGGCGCGTGGTCCGGCTCGACACCTTCTCCAAGACGGTGGCGCCCGGCTGCCGCCTCGGCTGGATCACGGCGGCGCCGGCCGTCGTCGAGCGCGTGCTCCGGATCAACGAGGCGTCGACCCAGCAGCCCTCGGGCTTCGTCCAGGTCGTCGCGGCCGAGGCCATCATGGGCCCGCAGCCGGACGCGGCGATGGCCGCCTTCCGCTCCGCCGCGGCGCAGGACAGGGCCGCGGCCGCGGCCTTCGCCGGCTGGCGCGTCGACGGCTGGGTGCGCTGGCTCGAGGGCCTGCGCGGCGAGTACGAGCGCCGCATGAACGCCATGTGCGCGATCCTGGAGGAGGGCGCGTGGCAGCTGAAGCAGTCGACGCCGCTGCGGCCGAGCGACGCCGACTGGGGCGTCATCACCAAGACGCGGCTGTTCGACTTCCGGTGGCCGCGCGGCGGCATGTTCCTGTGGATCCGGGTGCGGTTCGAGGCGCACCCGCTCTTTGGGGCCGCGGCGAGCTCGAAGGGCGGCAGCGGCCGCCGCACCATCGACGGCGTCGCGCTCTGCACCGCCCTGCTGGTCCACCTGACCCACCGGCCCTACCTGGTCATCGTCAGCCCGGGGCTCATGTTCAGCGCCACGCCCCGGATCCGCGCCGAGCGCGGCTGGGCCCACTACCGGCTCTGCTTCGCGGCCGAGGACACCGACGCCATCGCCGCGTGCTCGCGCCGCTTCGTCGCCGGCGTCCAGCGCTTCTGGCGCATCAAGAACGTCAAGGAGGTCGAGGACATGCTCGAGGAGATCGAGGGGCCGAACGCGAGCGCGAGCGCGAATGCGAATGCCGGGTCGGCAGACGGGGAAACCCAGGGTATGGGGAACCTCGGGTTGTGGATGGGGTGTTGAGAGAGAGAGAGAGAAGGAAGAAGGAGAAGAGAAGAAAGATATGCACAACAACAAACAAACTTTGCTGGACCGGACCGGACCAAACCTACTCATTGTAACGGGTGGTAGGTAGAGGTACCTGTGGGTGTGGTGGGGTATAGGGGGTGTGATGCTTTACTTCCATCCCTGCCCACCTCCTTATCATTTTCTATCTGCCTACCTACGTCCTTACTCTGCGAGTGAGCAGAGGATTGGCGTAAGCAGGGGCAGGAGTGCAAGTAAGCACATCGCATTCGCATCGTATCGAATCGCATCACATCACATACGCCTCATCAGCGAAATCAACGAATACCAGCCGTTCTTGCATTATAGATGCACTTGGGTGGGCATAACCATCTTTTGAAGAAGAAAAAAGGTGACAGACGTGTTGTATATGCAGAATCGGGATTGAACAGGAGTGGTGGAACGAGGTACACCGATAGACATGCGTGTCGTCATGGATCATAGATGAATAGGATATAACGACTGATGAATAGACCTGCCCAACACACCTACATACAGGTAACCTGCCCACGGAATATTAAAGGTGTTTGTTCCGTCTTGACTTTGCAATAACAATAGCATGTGTTAGGGTTAGATCACTGAGAACACATTTACTGGATTGTGCAACAAGGCACTTGCCGCTCAACGCCTGCGCACACCAAAGATACCCTCGATTGCGGTTGGTTGGTGGTTCAAATCTTACAAACCATGTAGGTGAGACTTAGTCAGTGTTGCCCACGGACATATAAGTAAAGTCGAAGCCGAAGATGCCAATATTCGTAGGCTTGAGTCATAACCACAATAGACCGTCCTTGATTCAGTATGTAGGTAGGTATGGGTATGTGTGCGATCTACTTGGCATTATCACGACGTTATGGAAATCTCTAGCCACATAGATGCTCAAAACTGAGAAAATAGCCCATTGATTCATTCATTGACCTAATGACCGTGACGCCCCCCAACTGTAGAACCGCAATGCATCGTTACCATGCCTCCGTCTCTAGACCAAGCTGCTCACCAAGCTGATCTACACCTCGTTAACAACCTCCAGGAACTCCTTGGGAGCTCTCGTGGGCTTGCCCTCATCGATCGACTGTTGGCCGACGTTGTCCTTGACGAAGGTAGCGTGGTAAGGGTTGAAGCGCAGCATGACCTGCTTGTTGCGCAGCGGGTTCTTCTTCTGGACGCTGGCGCGCTTGGTAAGGGCGGAACCCTTAGGAGCCCGGAGGACGCTCTGGATTTCGGAGCTGTTGATCAGACGGCTGAGATCGGCCTGCGAGACGATGTTGGAAGGCAGCAGGAAGTCCTTCTTGAGCTCGGAAGGCTTGGTGGTGGTGCCGTAGATGCTGTCAAGAGCCTTGAAAGCAGCCGAGGTCCAGACGACGAATCGTCCGAGGTGGCCACCAGGGGCCAGCTGGAGCAGGTTGAGGGAGTGGACGGAGCTGGTCTCGACACCGGGCAGGTTGCGGGTGCCCGTAACGAGCTCCTTGCCATCAACCTCAGGGTCGTAGATGACCAAAGGACCACGGCGCTGACGGTGGCGGCGACCTCGGAGCTTACCCTTACCGGCACGGAGCTTCTTGGAAGCCTTAGCCTTCTCGATGTCGGCAGCGGCACCGACAGCCCTCAGGATGGCCAGAGCGGCGCTGGTCTTGGCGGCGGCAGCATTCTCGAAGACAGCCGAGTCAATAACGAGGGGAACTTCGGGGACCTGGGAGATCTGGTGGCCACGGGCAAGCAGCAACGGGGGGACAGCGGAAGCGGCAAGGGCAGAGGCAGTAGCGAATCGCCTAGGTAAAAGTCAGCATTGTTTGTCCTGTGCAAACTGTCTCCTCCCGAGATCATCTCCGACTTCTAAATACGTACTTCTGGCCCTGGTTGATCTTGATGTGCCACTTTCTCCAGGTCTTGGTAGGGGCGAACATGCGACCGGAACGGCACATGTTACCGAAAGCAGCCTGACCGGCACGGTGAGTACCACCACCGGAGACACGGGGAATACGGGCGACAGCACGACCTGCGTAGGAAATCATCGTCAATCAATCGTCCTCGAAGTGTATTTCTCGTTTTCTGGTCTCGTCCCCTCAGGCCAATGCCAGTTCCAGTTCCAACTCCAATTCCAATTCCAATTCGCAAATGCAGGCTTTTGCAGGCTCTACTAACCAGTTCCCCAAGACTCGGCAGAGGTCTGGTGACCGGCCTTCTCGCTCACGGCATAGGGCTGTCGCTTGTTCTTGGCGATACCCGTGTGGACTTGCTGGACGATATCCGGTCGGATGGGAGAAGCGAAGACGGTGGGAAGAGGGTGGGTGGCTCCCGAGGGAGCACCGTCCTTTCCGATGATGGTGACAGTCGGTCGGGAGGCCATTGCGACGGTCGAGGGAGTCCCTGTAGTTAGTAGGTCGCGTTTGGTGTTGTGAGGTGCAAATTGAGGGATCTCGAAAATTCTCAAAATGCGAGGCTCACAAATGCATGGGCAATTTGATTAGGGTGGGTGGATTGATTGATTGGGGCTGCTGTAAAAATCGAATTTTTCCACTGCGCCAGTCTGTGTGGGCGGGCAGGTGGGTTATCAGGGTTATCAGGGCTACCCGGGTTGGCAAGGTGGTCTGTGCATGCAAGCTAAGCGATCGGAGGTCCTGCCTTGTGCATACCTACATATGTATGCTTAGGCGCATAAGACAACCCCGCCCTTCCGTAAAGGCCGAATGTCATACTTCTCTGACCTTGGGTTTGGGTTTCGTAGTGGGATATCTAGAATGCGCTACCTAGGTACTAGGTACCATGTAGAATACGCGGGCGGGTGCATGATGATTGCTTGGAGGGTTTCCAGAAGGAGTGCGAATATCGGATGAGCGGTTCACTACCATCACCGTTGGCCGCAACAACATCGTCTGGTCTTCTGAAAGTTTGGAGTAACCCCACGACCAATGTTCGTGTCAGGGATCTCTCCCACCACAACCCGGTTGGCACCGAGGTATGTACAAGGCCTTTATGTGCTTCTCAGAACTTCCTCTTGTCTGCTTTGGCACTATCAGCACCATCTCATCGAGTGAAATTTGAGATAGGTATTTAGGCAGCTCTTCCAAATCAAATGATATCACGAAGATTCATTCAGGGGTGGAAGGCACAAAGCGACTCTTTTCCACTAGCATAACCCTCCGGAATCTCGGACGCTTAAATAGTCAAATTCATCATGGTACATATGTAGCTCCCTGATGCCGATGCATTGTTCCAATTGCAGATTTTATTTCTCTCGCTCCGATCTGGGCAAGTAAAACAAATACCATGAGGGTATCTCGGGGCCGTTGTGTTCGGCAAGTAGTTAGGCAGGTGGCTGTAGAATTCCAAGAGTGACACAGACGTATACAAGATATGCTAAAAATAAAACAAAACAAAACAAAACAAAACATAAACTCCCCTCAATTTCATGCAACATCAGATCACAGCTTCGGCTTCTCGCTCCCCCCGTCGCCCTGTGACCGCCTCAGCTGCTCCATCCACCGCGCCCCCTCGGCCTTCCTCTTCTTCTCCGCCGCCTGCAGCGCGGCGAGCTCGGCGCGGCCCCCGCCCTCCGCATCCAGCAGCGCCACGCCCTCGCGGTACATCTCGGCCTTCAGCAGGCCGTAGACGCCGCTCTTCGCCTTCGCGAGGAGGCCACGCTCCCGGATGAAGTCTAGCGCAGCGCCCACCCCCACCCCGGCCCCCGCGCCGCTGTCACTGCTACCGCTGCTCATGCTGCTGATACTACTGCTGCTGCTGCCGCCGCCGCCGCTACCAACGCTATTGCTGCCGAGCGCGTCGACCAGGCCGGCCTCGAGGGCCTCGGGGCCGCCAAACCGGTGGGCCTCGAGCACGAGGCGGCGGTAGACGGGCGGGCTGGTCTTGAGGCGGAAGACGGCGCTCATGGGCGGCATGAGCGGCATGCCGAACTCGAGCTCGTTGAGGCAGAGGAAGCCGCGGGCGCCGCCGGTGAAGACGCGGTAGTCGTGGTGCATGGCGAGCATCAGGCCGCCGGCGAAGCAGTGGCCGCCGACCACGGCCACCGTCGGCATCGGGTACGTCAGCAGCCGGCGCCAGAGCGGGTACAGCTCGCGCTCGAAGAAGCCCGGCGTGCCGACGGCCGCCTCGAGGTCCAGCCCGTTGGAGTAGAACTTGGGGAGCGCCGACGCCGTCACCAGCACCCCCGCCGGGTAGCCCCCGAACTCGACCGCGTTCAGCGCCGCCGACAGCGCCGCCACGAACCCCGACGTCAGCCGGTTGTCGGGCGGCGCGCTCCACGTCAGCACGTACACCTGCGGCGCTGGCGTCGTGCAGACGATGGTGCCGCACTGGTGCCCCTTGCTGTCCCGTATGGGAATCGTGAAGAGCTCGTTGGAAGACGCCATCTCGGGACGTGTGTGTGCGTGTTTGTGTGTTTGTGTGTGCGTGTAGGCCAACTACTATGTAGTAGGGACCTTAGGCAGGTATGTATGTATGTAGTGCGGAGTCTCCCGCGGGCATGTGGGATGGGTTGAATGGCAATGCTGTAGGTACCTAGGTAGTTGCCAGGTCCCAAACGTCGATAATGTAAGATAACGTAAGGTATAGAATGTTCAATGCTTTAGTATATAAGTCGTTTACTTCCAAGGTTGATATTGGGCGTTGGTGAACGTGCTGTGTTCCGTTCCGGGTGTCGTTATTGTATGTAGATGTCTTACTACTACATAGCCGACTATTACCAGGTAGGGAGGTAGGGAGGTAGGTAGGAGGGTAGATAATTAGGTAGCTGGGATAAAATAAGCTTCGGGACCTCGGCATCTCATGTGAAGCTCGACAGCGCAATGATTGGAGAGAGATTAGGGAATCACTGAAGACCACAGTTTTCTTCCCACAGTTGCCCCTACATTATATCTCCCTAGGTATGTACCTTAGTATCTTACTTCCTTTAGAAGTAAAGTTGTCCATCTCAACACCGAATCGCAGGACCTTTTAGGTATTCTAGGGTTCAAGACAATAGCTCATTATTGATCTGAACGGAGGCCAGTAACTACAGTAACTGGCAATGCAATCTGGGGAAACCAAGACCCACAGAACTTCGCGACTACATGGCGAGACCCAGTTCGGGCATTTTTTGCCAGTTACTATCGTGACATGGACCTCCTCATAAAATGAAAGATACTCGTGATAACCAAAGCGTCGTAGCGACAAGACTAATGGTGAAAACTTATTACTAGTCGGATAATGAACATCCAAGTTTCGATTTTATTGGGCCATTTTTATAGAAACAAGGCCCACGGTAGACGAAGAGACTACGGTTTGTCTACTAATCTGACGGTGGCATGGAAGAGGTCCTCCAACATAGCAAAGCTGCATGAGCTGTCTGAAACCGACCAGACGTGCAGCACAAGCTAAAGCGGCGGTTTATTTGTTATTTGACGAGTCCAACAGGACATTGTATGCTGGAGGTTCGCGGACTTGTATGAAGAGGCTAGGTGAATGGCATGGCACCTGCAGCGAATCGCAGGACACGCAACTCCATTACGTAGCTAGCTATGCAGTGTGATAAAAGACAATGACGGCCGGTATTTTGCCTCCCAACGCCTTGAGAAATCAGAGAACAGATATCACTAGAACGCCAGCTCCTGTCTCTGCGGAGCGTACTCGTGCTCCTCCTCGATCTCCTGGCCGCGGCGGGCCGTCTTCTTCGGCTTCATGCGGACGACCCGTCCCCGTTTCCTCTTGTCGCCTGCCCCCACCGCCGCCGCTGCCTTCTTCTTCGCTACCGCGCCGTCACTATCCTCGCTCTCCGATTCGTCGTCTTCCTCGTCGGCCGACTCATCGCTGCCCAGCCAATCTTCGATATCGCCCAGATCGTCCTCGCTCTCATCGAAGTCGCTGACGTACTCGACGGCGCCGTCTTCGATCTCTTCTTCCTCCTCCCTCTCGTACTCGCGCTCCGATTCCTCTTCCTCCTCTTCTTCTTCCTCCTCGTCCTCAATGCCCTTGTCCAGGTCCTTGTCACGCTTCGCCTCGCCCTCGCGCTCCAAGGAGTTGAGCACCTTCTTCCATATGGTCTCGCTGACGTTGAGTGGCTGATCTCCGTACGCACCCTCGCGCAGCCGCTGGATGAGCTCCCGCTCAATCGTGCGCTCCAGCTTCGCCGCGGCCTCGGCCTTGCGCTCGCGGGTCTCCTCGCGTCGCCGGATCTTGGGCGCCAGCTTGGGAACGATCTTCTCGCCGAGCCGCGCGTCCTCCTTCGCTAGCTTCCGCATCCGGATGGCCACCTGTGTCAACCTCGTGAGACGCTGCTTGCACTTGTGGGTGAGGAACTTCGGCCAGTATATTAAGCGGTCGTCAATCTGCTTCAAGGCGGTCTGGTAGTTTTGCGACAGCTTGATCTTCTCCCACAGCTTCGAGGGCATGTGCGCTCTTTCCTACATACGGGGTCAACATCGAGTTCGTACCATACATACGCGAAATCCTGAACTCACTATTGTCTTCATGTAAAGGTACAAGGTTCCATTCGCGGACGACCGAACCGTCGCATATCTCGAATTGGCGAGGGGCTAGAATCCAATTAGTCAAGGGGGCGTAAGAGGAGAACCAGCGACGAGATATCTTACACATGATTGCCTATTGCAGAGACCCGTAACCTGTTGGGATTAGCGGATTGGTAGACGTCGGCGAAGCGAAGGCAACGTCTCTTACATTGTACTCGTTTCTGCAGAAGGTGCTTTCTTTGGTGGTTTTTAACTTGAACGAGCAAAACCTGGGGGGTTATGAATTAGCGATTGGAACCACCTAGCATGCAATCCAAGCCCGGGCAGAATAATGATGCTCTTGGGGACTTGGATCTCGAACGCCCAGGCCGGGAAAGAAAGCTGCGAAGCTGCGTAAGCTACCTACTGCTGATTTATTATCTGCCAGACAATCTCGTCTGACGCCATGACAACAGTAAACGATCCTTATGATCGTATGCCTCAATGGTGGATGAGCTGTACGTGAGGAATATGCGAGATCTCTCCGAGGCTAGGAATTGTCCGTATCGTGCAGTCGAAAGGCTGGAGGGGCGACGAGACTATGAAGGGAAATGCGTTTCTGCCAGGGCGGTCAAATAACTTTTTTTTCTTGCTCGACGAACTACTGATGATTTTCCTCCATGATCCCTGTAAGTACCCTGTCTAGCAGATAGATTAGATAGTAGAACGTGCGTTGAGTGGTCGGAAATGACAAGCCTACTCCACATTACCCAGTTGTCCGTCCAATCTGGAAGTTAGCGTAGGTCATCCTAGACTTCCCGTATGGATGCAGCGGATGCTGCTACAAGTTCCCTGAACCGCCAGCTTCGCTACCTGTAACTAACTGCTACTAGCTAACCTAGTAGCTAATCTACATAGTACGAACAGCTCTTAAAGACTAACACTTGTATCGACTTGTATTCGACATAGTAAGGAAGCTTGCTTGCATGGCGTTCATAATAGAATAATGTTTCTCAAGAACATTGAGCGTCGGCATAAGGTACTTACTAACGGTTTGGATGATCTCGAGTCCAGCGGCCGGGCTTTCGTTCGTTCTTGACTCAGGGTTTCATTGCCGGGGTTTGGTTCGGCAGGCTTTCAAGCCCATGCATCGCGTCTTTCTAAGGCGTGTGTTCGCTCACCACCAGCTTCAGCTTCAGCTTCCAAAGACCTGCCCCCCTGAAGCGGGACTGCGGCCCTTGACACCAAGGCACAGTATTCTTCCCAGATCCTCCATCGTACCGAACGCTCGGCCACCACCACATCTCCGTGGCTACGCCACCCGAGACGGCCCCGCCCCGCCCCATAGACGGGATGCCACCATCTACGCACTGTCGACCCCGGAGGGAAAGGCGGGTATCGCGGTGATCCGCATCTCCGGCCCGGCGTGCAAGTCCGTAAGGTCCCCGTGACATGTTTTTCCTTCTGTTTTCTTTCTTAGTAAGTAGCAATTATCGCTCATCGAGATTCAAGATCTACCATGGACTCTGTCCCACCAAGAGCTTCCCCAAGCCCCGCTACGCCAGCGTGAGGACCCTGTATGATCCCGGGCCCCCAGTGGCCGGGGTCTCGCAGCAGCAGCAGGACATCCTCGACTCGGAGGCCCTCGTCCTGTACTTCCCCGCCCCCCACACGGTCACGGGCGAGGACGTGCTGGAGCTGCACGTGCACGGGGGCAGCGCGACCGTCAAGGCCGTGCTGTCGGCGATCCCCCGGTGCGCCACCACCAGCAATGGCGACGCAGAAGGCGGGGGAGGAGGGGGAGGAGGGCCGATCCGCTACGCCGAGCCGGGCGAGTTCACGCGGCGGGCCTTCCTCAACGACCGCCTGGACCTAGCGCAGGTAGAGGCGCTCAGCGCGACGCTGGCAGCGGAGACGGAGCAGCAGCGGCGGGCGGCGGTGCGGGGCCACTCGGGCGCCCTCGGGCGCGCCTACGAGGGCTGGCGGCGGCAGCTGCTCGCGGCGCGGGCCGAGCTCGAGGCCCTGATCGACTTCGCCGAGGACCAGCACCTGGACGATGGGGATGGGGGCTTGTGGGCGCGGGGCGTGACGGCGCAGGTGCGCGCGATCGCGGCGCGGCTGGCCGTGCACGAGGAGGCGGGGCGGCGGGGCGAGCTGCTCCGGGGCGGGGCGCGCGTCGCGCTGCTGGGCCCGCCCAACGCCGGCAAGAGCTCGCTCATGAACCGCCTCGTCGGCCGCGAGGCGTCCATCGTCTCGCGCGAGTCCGGGACCACGCGCGATGTGGTCGAGGCCCGCCTCGATATGCGCGGGTACCTGTGCACCTTTGCCGACACGGCCGGGTTCCGGAGCGCCGCTACTGCGGCGGCGGTGGAGGGCTTAGAGGAGCGGGGACAAACAGAGGGAGGGGGAGGGGGAGATGCTGCTGCTGTCAGCACGGGGGAGAAAAGGGGGGAGATCGGTGCTATCGAGCGGGAGGGCATCCGCCGCGCGCGAGCCAAGGCCCTTGAAGCGGACGTTGTCGTGGTCCTCGCCTCGATCGAGCCCAGCAGCAGCACGCCGGGTGGTCACGAGATTCGGTACGACCTGGAGACGCTCCGACTCGCAGCAAGCTGCCCGCAGCGCCTCATCGTGGTGAACAAGAGCGATGCGGTGTCATCACCATCATCAGCGGACAGCGAGCTCGCCGCGCTCGTCGAGGGCTTCCAGCGCAACGTGCTCGACCAGATCGAGGGGCTCGAGGCAGCGACGACGAAGCCCATCCTGATATCCTGCAAGGAGGCGGAGTCGGTTGTGGATGCGGGTGTGGGCGCGGCGGCCCAAGGAGGAGGTGGGATCAGAGGCAGCAGCAGCAGCAGCAAGGACCCGGGCGGGATACGCGCCGTGGCCGACCACCTCGTGGCCGCGTTCGCGGCCATGACGGACCTCCCGGCCGAGCTGCAGGACTTGCACGGCGTCACGGAGCGCCAGCGCCAGCTGCTCGCGCAGTGCCGCGCGCAGCTGGAGGAGTACCTCGACATGGTAGGAGGCGTTCGCGATTTCGATCCCGACGGCGGTGGCGGCGATGGCGACGAGCCCGATATCACCGTGGCCGCCGAGCACCTCCGGTACGCGGCCAACTGCCTCGGCCGCATCACGGGGCGCGGCGAGGGGGGCGACGTCGAGGAGATCCTGGGCGTAATTTTCGAGAAGTAAGCTATCTTCCTTCCTTCTTTACTTCTTCCCCTTTTCCTTGGTTGTAGTTAGTTGGTTTCTAATTTTTTTTTCTTTTTTTTGGTTGTGCCACGCCACGTTCTCACTCGATGCCCATAGGCTGTTTGCTAATCAAAGTAAATTCATCAGATTTTGCGTAGGGAAATGAGGGTATGAATATAAAAATACATCAACCAAAAAAACAAGATAGAGGAGGTGCTGATACACGTGTGTATGTGTGCTCCAAACCCCAAAACTCCCAAACTCCAAACTATGCAAAGATTTCCCTGGCTTTATCCCGAGCCACTTAGCCAGTCACCCAGTCCGAGGCGGTATTGTTCTACCCGCCTCCATCCCATCCGCTCCGTCTAAAACCAAATGCTTCGAAAACCCCGATTCCCGTAATGCTGCCGTTTTAGTAGTACAGTCCTCCCTTTTTTCGTATCCCATGGTTCAGGCGCGTGCCTTTCTTCTATGATAATGTGTCTATAACCCGTTTTTCTTCCGATGTAAATGCCTGATAGTGATGGTGACGAATATGAAAGAAGAAGAAAAGGGCCTTGAAACTCCTGTTGCTATGCAGAGACAAAGGGAATGAATGGGAAAACGATCGACAGTAGTGGTGACAGTAGTGGTAACAGTGTTGATGGTGACAATGGTGGTGGTACAGTGTATGCGGCCTCGTAAGAAAGAAAGAGGCAAAAGATCCCAAGGCGCCCGTGCTATGATATACCATCCCCGCTATGCTATGCAAGTGACATAAGGAAAGAATAGATGAAAACATATTGTTGATACAAGTGGCGATCATAGAAGACATTGCCACAAGACACAGTCAGAGGCGGGCCGAGCCGTTCTGTCTCGCCTCCAACCCGCTCCGCCTCGTGTTGGATCGAGGAGGAGTGTGGGTAGGTGTGGTGGGTGTCGGTGATTTTAGTTGTAGCCGCTGCGGCCAAAGTTCCGGCGGTCGTCCTCGTCGTTGCTCCCACCCTTGTTGTAACCAGATCGGCCAAAGTTCCGCTGCTCGTCGTCATTGTCACCGTCCTTGTTGTAGCCGGACCGGCCGAAGTTGCGGCGGTCGTCCTCGTTGTCTCCGTCCTTGTTATAGCCAGACCGGCCGAAGGAGACGGTCTCCGGGCAAGAGGTGAAAGTGAAAGCGGCCATTGCGGTGGTGTTGGTGTGTGATGAAGATGTTGATGAAGAGAGTATGATGAATGTGGCTATATTCCCGTGGAAGGAGCTGGTTATTGATATAGTAGTGAGAGTAGTAGTATAAGTAGTATAAGCAGTAGTAGAGCTGTTGGGGGTGTTAGATGTAGAGAAAGGGAAGGATGGTTATATTATTTATTGCTCTGTTGGTTCTTGGTGATGTTATTGTTGTTCTGATGTTGATGGTGATGATGAGGATGATAGAGGCCTGAATATCTAGGGAAGGCCGGCCTTTATATATCGTTGAGAGAGCTATACATTCTTTCCAAGGTGATGTCAACCCTCCCGCGTCCGCAGCAGGACATGGGCAGTGAGATTCTTGAGCCATGGCGCCTTTGTGGTGCCTGGAACTACAGCCCCAATGGTTCGTACAGAGATTACTGAGCTCTGTTAAGCCTCTCCCCTGTAACAGAGAGCATGTAGGGGGAGAAGACCCGGACACCCTTGGGGTGTAAGACAGCAAAGAGCCACATGGCATCCTTGTCGAGCGCAGACTGAGTATAGTAGCAGTACGACTCGTACAAGAGAGACAAGAGAGACTGCGGGCAGTCCCAATTTGGGATACGTTGTCGAATCCGGTACTTCGGGTGGCAGGGAAAGTCTTAACGGGGATAACTTGGGAGGACGGGCAGCACCCCATTGGTTGCGTCTTATGCCAAGCCTGCACCGAAGGACGTTTCGAACTTTTCGAAGGTTCAGCGCATGGCTATAATTGGGGGCAGCAGCAGTGCGTAGGGCTGAGACCCCGACCGCCGATGGCCCAAATGTGAGACATGAAGGTTGGGTAACGGTGGCATGGGGGTTCTGGCAGTGCCCCTGATCACCGACATGGCTCACGCTCGGGAACGAGTAGAAAATGCAGAGACGACATCTGACTGATAGACTCGTTCCTGGAATACACCTTTTAACTGGGACTTCTTACCACACTCCAGGGCCCCCGGAACCCTGCCAGGGCTACCAAAGCCTCTCATTGGATCGTATGAGGGATACCACGTTTATTCTACTGTTGCACTGGCTTTTGCGATCCCCCCTGCGGTGGTGTGCAGTGGTGTGCAGTGGTGTGCCGTGGTCGCGAGTGGTATACAGATAGGAGCCCTTTCGGCCCTAATGTGACTGTAGGCAGGGGTGTCATGTCATTGCCGTGTCATTTCGGACCCAAGATCTCGGTCTGTCGACAATAGAAACGACATGTAGTTACATGTTTCTAAAACTATACGCACCCATGCCCATCCTTTGTTTTCGATCCCCTTCGTTATCTGCTTAGGCAGCGTCATCTGAAGATAGACTCGGCCAGTACCGAGCCGTGTGGGGATGATAATATAGCGAACCAGGACTTGCTGATCCAAGATCCCTAAAATTAACAGGCGAACCCCCTTTACTGCTGCCCTGTTACGAAAGCAGCGTTTTGGTCGATGTTGCTGTACCTCGCCCGCTCGCCATATACCTCGACAATGGCGAGTGAGTCAGCAGCACGCTATGCAGCTTCGACGCCGAAAGCTGCTCGATCGATACGGTGCAAATAAACAGACACAGAGGGCTACGTTACATAATTCGTATATGGGTAGGCGTCAATACGCAGTGGCGTTTTTGGCATGCGATTCCTGAAGTTTTGATGCTTAGGCGATATCCGATTTTCGAATAGCGAGGAATCTCCATCTCCATCTCATCCCGATCATCGTATTAATCATAATGATCGTGAATGCTACCGGTCATCATGGCATGCATCAGAAGCAGGAACAGCGCGGCCGCAGCAATGTCGATGATGCATTGCAGCGTAGCAACGGCAAGGAGTCAGTGGTTGTAGTAGCGTGGCATAGCACTATGTAGGTATGTAGGTAGGTAATGTGGTGTAGCACCGAGGGGCAGAGGACATCTGGAGGTGGCAGCGACAGTGGCAGAAGCAGCAGCAATAACCGTTGCAGTCTGGAGGGGGGATGAGGTGAGATGGAGAAGTACCGATCGTTGCTCGAGGGGTGCCTGGTAGTTAGTACCCGACACCTGTACATCCATGGATGCTGAGAACTGAGGATTTTAAAATAAAACGCCTATTCTACGAGTTTCTATTGGCTGGATTGGAATAATTATCTGATCCCTCCTGCTGTTACCCTACCAGCCTACCTACCTACCTACACAATGTATGTATGTATGTACGAATACATACCAACCTACCTACCCTGGCGGCCTAGGCAGGTATAACGACCATTATCACCCCTACAACCCTACGAGATGACCACCACCAGGGCGATAGACGAAGAGCCAGGGGGGCCACGAGATGCCAAGAAGCGAGGAGCAACCAGTAAGATGCGAAGAATAAATGCCAATAAATGCCCACAGACGATAAATCCACGACCACGGGTTTCTATCTTGGGGGCCAGTTAGTGCTGACCTAAAGGATACCTGAAGACTTACCTGAAGACTTACCTGAAGACATGCGGGAGGAGCCTTCTTCGGTTGGCCAGCTAAAAATATCTCTAAAAATAGGTAGCGTCCAACTCGAAGCTCTCCCCAGTTACATACAGGTAGATACATACATACAAACCACCCCTAGTTAGGTAAGATGTGCATGTGGTGGTCTTTTGTTACTCATCGTTGCACACAGCTGCACAGCCCACACGATGGAAGTCAGTATCTCGACTGCTGCTACCAGCTAAGCTACTACCTCTGTAACTACCTAATACTACCAACTCTCTTTTCTCCCCCTTCCGCTCGACTCTTCGAGCAGCCATACATGCATCGTATCTGGACCTACCCAGCCATCGTCTGCCTCCCTGCCATTACCTACATACAGTTCACAAGGATCCAACCTGGAAATGCCAAATTGTTACTTGCATCCCTTCTTGCACACTTCTTGCATACGTAGTAATTAGCGCCAGGCCGTAACTGGACCCGATGTGTGTCAGACGTGTGCCTGTCGGGTTATGCAGAGAGCTACGTCGCACCTCTCTTCGGCTTGGTGGTTTTCCACAGAACCGAAGCGGTGACCCTATGCCATTAGCTAAGAAAGCCGTTCTGCAGGTGTGACGGTCGCTCCGTTCCTGGTCATGAGAAAGACAGAGTATACTCTAATGCTCAAACTAAAATGGAGCCACAGTCAGTCACATCCCAGCCATAGTTACTCATTCACTGTCATAGCCATAATTACGCCATACCGGTGTCAAGCCTACCCGGATGTCAAAAAACCGAGACATAGACAGACGGACGTACAGACAGAGAGGAACGATTATCGCCGACGCTGCACGGGGCTTGTCATTCCCCTTTCGCCGACGGCGTTACCTTATCAGCGGGGTCCCGGGGTCTCCGTGGCAGCGGGTGACAGCGGCGGGACAAGCTCGTGAGATGGCCTACCTATAGAGAGAGGCTTCTCCAAAGTTAGCAGCAACAGCGCCATGTTCGTTGTTGGTGCAGAGTGACAATTTCTCTGGGCTGCGCAAAATGAGAGAGGGCTATGTTTTGCGTGAAGGTTTTGCAGATCTCGAGTCGCCCCCTTTCCACCCCGAGTCGATGCGATGATAGCTAGGTACTATTATTATTTCACAACTACCAACTTCATGTCCCGTCAACGGTTTCAAAACGAGATATGTTAGGTAGCCAGGTAACCAGCCAGCCAGCCAGCCAGCCACACTGGCAGGAACGCTGGCACGCTGGCCCCAAATTACCCAGCCAACCGGATAGCTCAATAGCAATTGCACCGTTCGGGTCCTTGAGCTGCTCCAGGCTCAGACCCGACTAGTATACGAACGTTACAGGCAATCTTGGCAGATGCCCAAGAAAGAAAATTGTGGTTTTGTCGCACAACGCCGCTGTGACGGGCCATTCAATGTCATCCTATCTATCTTCAGCAACGTCGCCGATCGGTTAGGTAAACGAAGATGTGCACAGAGATCCGGCACAGTATATTCCTGTTGTACAGGCACATTCCCTGTTACATTGGCTGACTGGGGCAAGTAGACCAGGCAGAATTCTCACAGGTGCTCCTCTGCTCAGGATAGAAGACTACTATGTATGAGCTGAAAAAAAAGTAAGGCGAGACACGGTGAGAGCCTAGGGGGAGCAGCCCCGTATCACGTCGGACATGCAGATCGGTTTTATGTCATTATGATTCACGTGCTAATAAGAGAGTCACTGCTAGCAAGGGAGTCACCGTACTGCTCGGCTTTTGCTTTCCCGGGGATGAAACATATTCTCGGTACATGCCTGGTATACTCGCTTTCTCCCGACTGGGAAAGTAATCCAAGGAAAAAATCTGCTACGCCTTGCTTGTACGTCCAGAGATCTATATTTTCGCCGTCTCAGACCTCTTACGAGACATATGAGATAAGCTTAGTGCTACCCGAACACACCCCATCCCAAAGCTGAAACAATCATAATGGGGTTCCATTATGAGTTCTCAATCGATTACTTCTATATGTGACCAGGCTCTTCTCGAACCCCACAGGTTGTATACACCTCGAGGGCTTCAATTTCAACTCGGCAGATCTACCCGTATCCCCGCCATACAATGCCTACTTATAGTAGGCATGCCAAGTTTAGAAGTTTTACTCACGGCCCGTGGCGGGGAGGGGTAGTTAGTGGCAAGAAGTCACCCCTAAATCCCGGTCACAGTATATACTACACCGAATCGCATGGCACAAGAAATGTCGTTTCAGCCTGTGAGCCTGAATTGCTACGACCGTTGATCAGCCATTTAGGATTTACCGGTAGGCTATACTATTCATATTCAACCCGCAGAGAAGGCGGAAGGAATAGGCTATCCTCCCTTCGACACCGAAGAGCTATCCCGTGCTCTATACATCCCGTATTGCCCCTTCTATAAACAGTTGGTCGAATGTATATATATTCATGTAGGGCGAGTGGCCCCCATTTAGAGTAACAAGGAGCGACGAGGCTACCTATAACAGACCAACCAACAACTGCGCACGCTCCGCCTCACAGTAACAATCGAGGAGGGCAGACCAGGCTGAGAGTCATACTTTGGTGGTGGTTCATCCAGCAAGAGGCTCTTCTCTCGGGTGAGTTGGGGGCAGAAAGATCAGATTCAAATCGGGTAACAGACATGGCGAGGAACGCCGTTTCGGTAAAAAGAGAGAGATACACACACACTTAAGGTAATGCAGGAATAGCATGCGTGGCACCTTTTTTCTTCCCACCCTCCCCCGTTGGCCACGCGACATGCATGGAGTCAGACATACACACACACACACACACACACACACACCCATACTCACACATGCATGATCTGCCTAGATTTCGAAGGCTGCGAAGATTTCGCAGCGTGACAGAAAACCCCAGCCCAGCCTAGAGTTTGACTCCCACTTGAACATGTGGGTGGTGACACTGGGGGCCGCTCCACCGCCGTTTGTACTCAAAGTCTAGTTCTCTCAACCACCTTTCAAAATGCCAGGTTATGCACGTAGCACAGGGACAGACGCATGTGCGTAGCGTAAGGGCATATAGCTACAGACATGCGGATACGGGATACGGGCCTTGATATCTCAAACATGATGCCTAAGTACTTACCTACTGAAAAATCCGCCCTTGCAGAGCATGCAGGGCGAAGTATATACTAGATAAGCCAAGAAAAACCAGGCAGACATTGCCGTGTACCTATTTATTGAGTCGACGTTGCATCTTCCGTGTAGTTAGTTAGGTTTCATCTCATGCGCCTCGATGCACGTCAAACGTCGCGCTGCATCTACGATGACGGCCATTTATCTGCAAAGACTTCACAACTGCTACCTCAACGAAAATCCTCTTATCATCCTGTATATTCCTAGCCCCATGAAGAAATAAAGAAAAAGAAAAAAGAAGGGGGCAGAGAGAGAGAGAAAGAGAAAGAGGCAAAACTAAGATCCTTTCCTCGCCTTCGGTTTCGGAACCGGACCCTTAATCTTCGATGCGCTGCAACGCGGCTCCACACGGCGCAGGATTCGTCGGCTCTTCCTTCAGGATAACTTCTTACTTACGGCAGCGCACACAAACCATAACTAAGTACACACGGGCAGTCCATGAATAGCTCTGCCAGCCGCCAATGATATTCGTCCTGCGTTGTGCCTTTTTCTTTTTTTTTCTTTTTCGGTGTTATCTATCCTCTTTCCCCTTTATCACCCCCCCCCCCCCCCCCTTTCCTCCTTTTTGGGGGTTCTGCTATTTACCTAGCCCGCCTTCCGCCTTATGGGGCAAACGGGCAGGCGGGCGGGCGGACGGGCGGGACGGCACGGATAGCTAGGTAGACACGGTAGGTAGGGAGGTAAGGCAGGATAATATAAGACAGCAAGGGGTATGCTATGCGATGCGATGCGATTGCGGGGCTGCTCGCAGTCCAGGTCCAGATTTAGAGATGGTGAGTTAGCTACTTACCTACTTCCATACTTAGGTAGAAAGGTAAGGATATGTTCTGCCTACCCGAGCCAGCTCGAGCCCGGATATGTGGGAGGACAGGAAGTGCCCAGGAGGGGAGACTATTGCGACGATACGCAAGTATGTATTCGTCCTTATACCTACCTGGATGGCCTGCTTCATCTATGTAGGTGATAACTGCTCCTATACTTCGTAGCACCCTTGTGGTGAGTGAGTGGCTAATTAACTAACTGACTGACTGACTGAACGATTCCCCCCCTCGTTGTGTAAACAAACAGGCGGACTTCCCGACCACAGGTCCACGACTGAGTTGACAGGCAACACGGCAACAGAACAAGTGCCTCCCACCCCGCCGTTCGTGCGACGTAGTCCAGCCCCAGCCCCAGCCCAGTCACCGTCGGTGTCAGTGCTGGGCGTCGTGGTGGTGGTGGCGTACGATGTTCAACTAAATAGACTACTTACTAGACTGTCCGATGCGCGAATGTTGACGGCATCGAGAGCAGCTTAGCAGCACCTTGTCTTCAGCTTCAGCGTTATTCTTAGTTGTTCACCACCACCCCTCCCCCCAAATCCCATCTCGAAACCCATCTGAGGAAGGAGTGCGAGTCAGAGCTACACATCTGTACTACTTTATTTGTCCCTTCCACATCCCCACTGTATCCATCCATCCCCCTGTTCATAAGGCGCGGGATAGCAGGGTGGGAGCTTGAGCAGGTAGGGGGAGGGAGGCGAAGAGTAGGGGGCTATAAAATGAGCCTAATGACCTAGGTACTTACTTGCCTGGCGTATATCATATATAGAACACGAACAAGGCTGACTACGTCTAGGTGACCGGCTGTTTGGAGGCTCAAGCAATATGCTACCTGCTCCGTTGCCAGAAACCGCCACCCCCCCTATTTGTGATGGGCCGGGCTAGGCGCAGGCACAGGCAAACTCGCTTTTGTGTCTATCAATCTAGACCCCCTTTGCCTTTGACGGCAGTTTTCTTGCCCCTATCTCTTTCTCGGAGGAGCTAAGCAATTTGCCTCTTGTTGCTCCGCAAGCTTGGTCTAGGCTGCCGAGCTGTAGACCCGATTGACTTGATTTCGGCGAGGCGTTCATATATCATGCCTCGGGGGAGCTCTGAAAGAGGTGGGATGGAAGGTTGCAACTGGAACTGCTGCGTCGGCCTAGATGGCTGGTTAACAAGAGCACAAGAGACACCGTTGAGTCGGGTAGCGTTAGAGGAGCGTCTGTACTTGATACAGTAAAGTTTGCCCTGTCGTCGCTTCGTACCATTCATGAAATAGCCTGACAGGTTTCGCGAGCATCCACTTTAGAGAGTGTTCGGAGGGAGAGAATGAGGGGGTAGATAGGGTCTATTATATAAAAAGAGTAGCTGTAAAGGATGCATGGTGATGGTACCACCTCCTACGATGCGTAGGCACTATATGTATCCATTTTACAGTCCCATCCTCGTCCTCAGTACTTTGAACACTCCAACCATCTGAAACGACACCCCTTTCCCCCATAGCAAGACTACTGTTGTCCCAACCTCCCCGCGCGATGCTAGTCTCACCAGAGGATTCCGACTGTCCGACTATGCCCTGGAACGATCGTTATAGAGCTAGATGGTATATAGGGGCTGTGGGTCAGGCAGAGTAGCCCTTGATGGGTAATTGAGTTAGCCACATTTTGACTCGCAGCGAATATATCCTATACTGCTTCCGGCCACACAAAGGAAACGTTCGTGTCTAAGTCGTACTTTCTTGTGCATAGCAAAGCATTATAGGGCAATACAGCAATATATACGTATGCTGAGGGTATGGCCGACGGCGGTATCGTAGACATATAAATAAGTGTTGCCTTACATCGCTTGCTCTCCAGTTATATACTATAATATGATTAGCCATTCTTCTCCATGACTAGATAAGCCCCTGGCCCATGTAAGTAATATGCTATATAAACACCGATGAAGCCATTCTCGGGTTCCCCTTCGTATGATTGGTGTCTAGCGTATACCAACCCGCTCGTGGACGCCTCTATACCTATTATTCTTTTGTCTCGGGAGTAACGCCAACTATCAGTATGTCCATTTTTGTCTTTCCATTACATAGAAAACGGAAGCCTTCTTGCCAGCCTGAAGAGACACCGCCGCTATGAAAAAATGCCCGTGTAATAAAAATCCACTTGGACGTCATGCCTTCCGGAGTCGTTGAAGACGAGTAAGCTCCAACAGTGGGTACATCGATACACATATCAAGCATATTTCTTTTCATGATATCTGCTCAGCACCATCGATATCTTTGCCTTTTTGGTCAGGGGTCTCTACTCCCTTGAGCAATTCTCTGAGCGTACCCTCTGCGTAACTCTTACTCCTATTAGCCTTCCGGTCGGAGGTGGCTACCTCTGTGACAGCGTTTCCGATCCAAGGTACCCAGGAACTAAAACCCGACAGCAATCCCGGCTGACTTCTCGGCTCCTCCGGGTTCATAATCGCTGCCGACGCCACAGACTCGGAGACCACGGCCTGCGATGGCTGCGGCGGGCTTTCATGGGCATGATTCCCCACAACAGGATCTTCAGATGACGTTCTGATCTCAAGATGACTCCGGGACGTCTTCGGTTTGGCAGGCCCACTGACCAGAGTCGTTCCCGACGTCCTCGGTGAAGCCCCCTCACTAGGGAGGACTTGGCCGCGAGAGCTGTCTAGGACAGCGTTGGCGAAGGAAGGTGACTTTCGTCGAACTACCTTCCTCTGCTCCCCTTGCTGTTCACTGCTCGCCTGCGCCTCAGTGCTGTGTGGGCTTTCGCCGCTTCCGTTCGAACCTGACCTTGCGGCTCTACCACGTACCTCTTCCGCGATTTCTGCGGCTGACTTTTTCTTGCCCTTTTCCTCATCCGAAGAGCGGCTCGAGCTCATGATCGTCTCTAATGTGCCATAAGCTGCACTTCTCCGCCGGGTCCCGCTCCTGCGTTTCTTGTGCCTCGTGCTACCGTGCTCATCGTCGCTCGTTATCGCTTGAAGCGTTGGGCCCCCGGGGATATTATGTCTTGAGGGGCCCGCCACAGACCTCAGAAATCCAGCTCCAGATCCATGAGGTGCGACATGCACCTCGTACTGGTTGCTCAACGAGTACCTGGACCTAGCACATATCTCTGCTATCCGATCTAGATCGGCACCAATGTCTTGTTGCATCTCTGCCATGATGCTTTTGAAGCTGAAGGCTTCTAGCGGAGGTAACTTGGCATCGGTGGCCACCTGCTTCTTCCCCTTCTGACGCACTATATTCAAAGACATCCCGTTCCGGCCCAGGCGCCAATTGGAATTGGAAGCGTTCGACGTTACGGATACGGTCGAGAGCGGTACACGACGGCTGGCAGGACGACTCGCGGAGGACGGGGGAGGACCGGAGTAGGTTCGAACCAAGACGGGCTGGGAATAAGTGCCTGTCGTCGTGCTCGTAGCGCTGGGGGTGCCACTGCTCTTGGTATAACGATGGCGTATAACAGGGTGGGAGCGATTGAGTTCGCGCAGCGCAGTGGTGCGATGAGTGGTGGTAGAGTCGTCAAGGGGGATGGGTCGTCCCTCGGCTGTGTTAGGTACGATGGAGGTGGAGGACGCGTTGGGCTGAAAAGGGGGAGGGAAAACGAAGGGCAGAGAGTGACGGCGGGACTTCCTGGATCGAGGCCGGGATGTATGTTCGGATGTCCTGAAGGCAGAGGAAGTTGTAGTGGTAGTAGGCGCGGCAGCAGCAGCAGTAATAGCAGAGGGAGCAGTAGTAGTAGTGGTGTTAGTAGCCGGGCCCGTCATGCCCCCGGATTGTTGCTGGGGCTGGTAGCGGATAGAGGCCATTTCATATATGCATGGATAAGGGAAGGTGGGAGCCAAATCAACATCAAATGCGGAATATCTTGGAAATGAGAGTACGTCCACGTCTATGTACCATAGGTATGTACGTATGTACGTATGGACGCATGTAGGCCGTATGTAGGTCTGAAAGACGGAGGCAGGTTATCGTGGGTCCAATATGCTTGCTGTACGCCGTACGTTCCTAGTTTAAGAACATTCGATCTAAGTCTTGGACATGCCAATCGTGAACAGACATGCCAAATATGCAAGTTGGTGAGGATCAATGCTTGGCCTGCAACAAGCACGAGGTGTTCAAGAATCTGCCGCGGGTATTCAACGATAGGGACTGTACATTGCGAAGCGGTGGGTACGGGATCATGTATGTTTCTTTGCCTGCAACCTGTAACGCGTGTGTATGCAAGTCTGCAGGCTTGTAAGGATGTATGCCTGTATGCCTGTATGCCTGTATGCCTGTATACAGCCCGACAGCTACTCTAGGTTTGTGTGAAGATACAGTATTGTACACTAGACGAGAGGCGGATGGGAGGTAGATGGCTGGATGGCTGGATGGCTGGATGGGCAGATGGGCGGAGAGAGTTCCAGGGGGATGGATAGATGGATGGAGGGGTTCGAAGGGGGGTGTTGTTTGGTGTGGTCTGTGTGGTGTAGGCTCAATGATTATCCACCCGTGGACATCTACTTACACACACGATCGACGTCAACGCAACACAGAAACGTGGATGATGAGTGGTTTGGGAGATATGAATCAAATGCAGAGACAGATTCTTGGTCTTGGACCTGAAACAACTGCCTGCATGAGCTCAATGCCCTGACGCCTATGCCTATGCAAGTTTCAACGAAGATGGGGGAGGGGCAGATAGATTGAGTATACTAGGTAGCATATAGCAACCCTCCGGTTGTATGCAAAATCTGGGGGTGGGCTAATCTGAGTAGCAGCGGTGGATCTCAGAAGCGATCTAGAAAGTTTAACGTCAGAACGGAGGGAGGGAGGGGAAGGGAAGGATGAAAGACAACGATCAATCGTCGGATCAGATTCATGTTCACTTTTCGGTCGGTTGGCCTTCTGCTCTAATTCCTTGATCCACCAGACTCTGGTTGGTGCAGATGATAGTTTGTGACGGGTCGTACAGCCAATTGGTTTTTTTCCTTCTCTCTTCGCTGTGGCCGTAGCGACTGGATGGGATAGGCAGGATGGAGATGCGCTGTGCTGTACTAATGCAGGAAGCGACGAGCTGCACGAAGTCGTGGTGCCTCTCAAATGGCGGCTTTCCAACCGTTCAGACGTTCTGACAGGGGTGGACGATAGGAACCACCACGGCAGCAACGACTGGTAGGCTGTACTATAGCTGTATAGTACCTACTGTAGCAAGGGCTCGCTGGGCTTGGCGCCCGGACATGGGGCAGGCAAGGCAATATCTGAGCCGCTAACTGGTCGAAAAAGGGGGTCCCAACGTGGTACTATCGTAGATGCTCCAAACTGCACCGCGAATCAGAAAATCCCACACTTCCCGAAAACCATTCTGCCATTCCATGGACATTCAAATTGGTCTTGGCCCTTGGGTTTATCTGAATATGGGACGATCGACCTGCCCCACCAACTCGAGATATACCGAAAATGGACATTCGAGAAGGAGGGGCATCGTAGACACCTCCGTCCAGATCCGTTTAGGGTTTCGGCTTCCAGGTAAAGAACCTCGTGGGGTTACTATAAACAGGTCACTTTATATTGACAGGCATAGAAGGCCTTGGTGTTGACTATAATAAGGTATGCCGATCTAAACTCGTAGGCTACCGAAGGAGTAGGACTGGGCTAGAAATGCCGAACTCATACGTGGACGAGACTAGCACCTGTGGGTTTGTGAAAAGAAGGTTGATTGATAAACCGCCACGCATTGCTACGTGTTCACGCATCTCTTGGAACGCTCTAGTTCTACTTCGTAAGTAGCTGACGTCTCGCATTCCGGAGCAAGTCGACCACTTAGAAGAACCAGGACTCCCCCTAGCGCTAAAAGCCCTCGCCTATTAGGAGATACGGAGGAATCAAACCAAACGACTTGCAAGTTGATAAGTGCTAACCGTCCCTTGTCTCGTGGGATATGCAGAACTACAGCTTTTAGTTCTCATAATATGCCTGTCACTTCCCTACGCGCTGTTACTAATGGCCTCAAAGGCCGTTCGCAGATACGTGGATGGAGCTGAACCGGTTGAATCTGGCGTAGCATCCCAGTCAGGTCCGGATATGGAAACATGTACACAGGCAGCAAGGTGGGGTGTGAAAGCCTTTGACTAAACACTAACTTATATGTAGGCAGGGTACGTCTTTGGTATAATCCTGGTCTGAAGGTTAGATAACCCATCGGTCCATCAGAATATGATGAGACTTGATTAAAAGCCTACATAAGGATGTCAAGGATAATGTGCCGACGTGATTGAATACATGTCTACTTGCTCCCCCTAGACTCCCTGCATCGACGAAAGCAGCCAAACACCTCCGAGGTCATTAGTGAGTCCCGTCCTGTTTGACCCGGACACGGAAACATTGGCCATCAAGGAATGTTACCGATAATTAGCATATATTAGGTATTCATCATATTTCGTGCCTAAACTGAAGCTTCGCATGTCGCCATTCTCGCATGTAATAGCATGTGTGAAGCACAGTAAGCCCTCACCACTACTGGTTGATTCAGGAAGTAGGTGGCACCATCGTGCCGTAACCACGGCCACCTGTCTGGACCCTGTTGGAATATATGCCAGGGGCGCGCCCAGTAGCGAATCGATTATGGTTCGCCTGCTCTCGTCGGTCGTAGTAGACGTATTCAAGGTAGAACGCATGAATATGACCGGGGATGTAGCTAGCGCAGAAATCAATCAGTTCAGAGGTTATACAGACAGGCCTCATGCGATTTCTATGCTTACCCAAGAATCGTGAGACAGATATTGACGAACAGGTCGGCACCGCATCCTGCCACGATCCAAGCTCCGACAGGAGGGACTTAGAAGCGCTCGAGGTCAGTAGAAGAACATGCTACCTAGTGTATCTGTCGCATCCTCTTTACTTACAGAGCAAGGTTATGAGGACGACGAAAACAGCTGATATAGCCCCCATTTCTGAATAGCTCGTTGTTGTATTCGTGGGTTTTGGTCGAAAAGTTGTATTACTCTTGATCAAGTTGCCAAGGTTACCGTATGGCTAAGGTCGGGCTTAACGAGGGGGGAGAATCTCTTGTATAAGTGGTGAAAAGAAGACAATCATTCGACTACCCAAGAATCAGCTGTTATTGTGAAATCCACGGGTTTCATGTATGCGCGACGGTCTCATAGGTAGGCCTACCTGTCAGTGTACAGTACCTAACATGGTTGGAGGGAGCTCAGTCATGCGTGCATGACGTAATTACTTTCCCAGTTGATACCTACGTAACGTTAAGTAGCTGCTGATTTTACTTAAGGGGGGTAATATGCTGGTTCATTGCATGAGCGGCAGATAATTGCTATACCGGTTTACTTACATTCTAATCCCGATGGAACCTCTTTGAAGACGACGCGTATAGGAGGTAGGTAAGATAAACTACCTAGCCTAGGTAACTACCTACCTAGGTACGTCTGTCAGGCTCATGAACTCCTGCTGAAGTAACTTAAACGCTTCACAGTCCAATGCAATTACGACCCTACTTGCAGCCCGCAAGCATCCTTACCTGCTCTGCTGGGCCTGCGGGACAGGCGATGCCCGACTCGTGGAGTGATTGTTGGATGCTGGCGTGGATCCAAATCGTCCATTTCAAGTGTCTGAAGCTAGATCATATGGGTATGGATGGTCTGATGCCTTGACTGGTAGTCAAATGAAAGCCCTGGGCTACGTCTATGGCCTTTCCCTTTGGACTGCTTCCTACTCTGATACCAAGCCTCAAATCCATTGCGATTATCTGTCAACGGTTGGCGAGGCCTACGATCCTGCTATTCATACAGATCTTGCCAATTACCAGGGGTGGAATTGGTTCCCCCTGCACGCCGCTGCAATGATCGGCTGTGATACTGTTGTAAGGCTGTTGCTTGAATGCGGCGCACACATCAATGCACCATCATATAGGCTCTGCAGTTGCAGCCATCATATCATGGACAAGCTACTAGATGTACCATCGGATTATCCAGATGAAGACGATTTACAAGCCGCGACACCGATACACATAGCCATGTGCCATAATAAGAAGTCCACCGTATGCCTCCTGATAAGCCTAGGGTCAACGATTACCACGGACTTATGTTATCCAAAGTCAACTATTTTCCATTTGGCGGCTTTCAAAGGCAGAAGATCTATCATGAAGCTGTTGCTTAACAAGCAACTAGCAAGCATTGATGCTCGTGATCACTTCGGCCTGACCCCTTTACTACATGCCGCAAAACGAAACGACATTCATATAATTCGGTGGCTACTAGAGCATGGAGCAGATGTCAACTATCCCTTTGGGAATGGCTGTACGCCGCTCCATATAGCCTGCTACTATGGTTGGTACCGAGAAGCGAACGAATTTATCAAAGCTGGAGCTTCCATAGACACACCATATCGGGGATTTTACAGCAACAAACCGTGGTTTACGAGCCCCAACGGCCTCCTTCCGATCACATTCGCTTGCCTTGATTACTACGTGGATAGCACCCCTTCGGATCAGTTACACAATTGTCACAACGAGGGGTTGTATAGCGGCCACAACGAGGCAAAGGAACGCAGGTCAATGAGGATTGTAAAGAAATTATTGGCTGCCGGGTACAGTAACCCACGATGCATGTCGGAGTTGCAAACAGCATTCCTTGTTGCTACAGCTGCCCATAGGACGTGGTTGATGGAACTCCTCGTGGAAGCAGGGGCAGACGTCTCAGGAGTCACAAATTACGGAGGTAGATACTTATTTCCCTTGCTCGTCGCAGTAGAAAGCGAAACACCGAGAATCCGAAAAGTGAAGCCAACGAAAACAATTAGTTGGCTATTGGAACGAGGTGCGAATATTAATCAGGTAGATGATCTTGGCCAGGGCATTGCCGCTCGAATCAACATATTTTTAGGGAGTGAGATGATGTGTACGACCGCCACGTTCCTTCAGGAGCAGGGATTGAGCATTCCGGAGAGTGTGAGCATCTATATGTGATTCCGACACATGAGCTTAGTCCCGGCGAAGCAAGGAAGATGACCCTTTTAGGGAATGACTGGCCTGCATGTAATGTTGAGTGGTGCTACAGCATCAGCTTCTATGTATTATATTAGTGATTTACATAGACCCCCCGAGAGTTGTTATGGCTTAACTTACCTGAAGGTGCTATTGGGACCTTGCACAACACGTATAATAGAGCTACAAATATATATGAAAACGCAGTTCGTCCCAATTATGGTACCAAGTTCGTAATCAAGCCATGCAAAGCGTTGTCAATGTGGCGGCTATGGTTTCCCTGCCTAAAAGGTGGTTGCCAGATAACCCAGAGACCTCACAGCCTACTCAGCGCCCCCCTTTCCCGCCTCCTATGCGCCCCCTCGACCACAATCCCCAACAGCACACCTTCAGCGCCCTGTCGTCCCTTGCTCGCGACCCGTTGGGGGCCGCCGTGCCCGGGATTAGCAAGATGTCCGTCACCCCTTTTGGATAGTATATATGAATTCAATTGCCTCCTACCTGAGATTTACCGAACGTCGTATGAACAGAACACATAAGTAACCTTTGGGGCCGGCATATCAAGGGACCACGTGTCACGATATGTCACATCTGTAAGAGCCATGCTCCATCGATGGTTGCGGTAGTTCAGAGTAGTATGCATAATCATTACTATCCGACCAATATGTTTCTCATGCAACTCGGGTATCAGTTAGAACAGAACCAAACGCCTTCTCTCTCTCCCTTTTGCCAGTGCTCGACGCTTGAGCGATAGATAGAAAAAAGAAGAAGTAGAAAAAATCATAAAATTAGCAAATTCCTCGTCATCTTAGCAGCCAGAAAAACGCCGTTCCATGCATGGAAGCAAATAGTCCATATCCTGTAGCCCGCCCGTGCTGAATGCCCTTTTGCTCTTGTTCTTACTGGGAGAAAAAAATCACATGTATCCTTTGGCATGGAGACAGCCGTGCCACACATTCTATCATGCTGTTTCTTCGGAGTTCCCCCTTTCATCCCCTTTGTCTCGTTGTGTCTGGCCCCTTTCCTACGCTTGAGAGGAAGCTCGGTTCACGTCCTGAACCTGCTTGAGCAGGTCATCGATGCTGGCTAAGAAATCCATGTCGTCCGGACCCGAGGCTACATCGGGTTCGCTACCGTTCTTGGCGCGTTTCCTGTCCCCGGACACCTCGCGTCCGTGTGATAACCCTAAGCCCTCACCCGCATCCGCATCCTCATCTTCATCAACACGAATACGTTTCCGTCTCGAGATTACGTGGCTGATCGAAGGCGAGTTGGTAAGTTGACGCCTCTGTGAATCGCGTGGAGGGGAATATCCAGCTGAGCTAGTACCCCCGACTGGTGACGACTGTACAGAGGAGATTGATTGTTCCTTCGGCAACCCGTAATCGCCGAGACCTGGAAACCGTTTTCCCTCTTGTAACATTGGCAGTGCCAACGATTCAGGCAGAAACTCCCCATTGGGCATCCGCACTAACCCACGCGCTTTCAGTTCCCAATAAGGGTCTGTCACTTTCGGTCTCGTCTTGGTGATGCGACTACTATTGAAACCCAGGCTTGATCGATAGCTTGAGCTGAAGGTTGAGTTGCGGAAACTTCCGGTTGACATAGATAACGAGTCTCTGCCAGAACCGCTCGAGAGAGCCTTGAGCATAGCACTTTTGGAGCCCGGTTTATATGTCTTCGTTTCGGGCATCTGCTTGAGCGGCGGGAGCCCCTGTCTCATCCGACGGTGGTTCTGACTTCGAAGAAGCGATTGCTGCCCTGGAAGCATGCCCTCACCAGAGTCGGTCTTAACTTCTCTGGCAGCATAGCGAGCAGCCCCTTGGGGATCATGTACACCATCTAAAACCCCGGAAGCAAGTAATGCATCTTCGATACTCTGTTCTCTCGACTGTCGTCCGGACTGTGAATGTTCACTGGCCTGAGATTGTCGGTTGGATTGGGTCGATTGGTTGAACCTATGGGTTCGTTCGGCGTTTTCTCGAGCCTTCCTTTGTATGAGATCTTTTGCTTCTTCAACAGCCTTGTCCCTGGCGGATTCCCTGGCAGATCTGGCCGCTGCCTCGCGCTTCGCCACATTCTCTGGCAGTCTCCATTGCCGAGCTTTATCCCGCTCCGCTTGTATGCGCTTGATGGTACGTCGACGACGGGATCCATCGCGCCATTTATAGAAGTATTTGATCGAGAGGCTATATCCACGATACTTCCGTGCTTCGGCCCAGGACTTTTCATCTTCCTCTCTTCGTATGCGCTCCTCTTCGTTTCGAATATGATCATCCCAAACGGTTCGGAGTAGATTCTCGATCACGAACCGCTCCAGATGAGTTTCCATCAAGCCCTTATCGCCATTGACATACCAGCGAGTGAAACGATCCATAGGGTCAGGCTTCTGTGATTGGTTCAAGGGAGCCGCTTGGTTGATAGATGAGGGTTGGAAGGATCCTAAACTGTGTGTTCGTTCTCCGGTTGGTTGGAGTGGTTTAGTTGATGGTGGGAACACGGAACTATTGATAGGTGGTATGGGCGCGGTAGATGTTGATGACATTGTCGAACCTTGGCCTATATAGAGGGTTAGTACAAATGCAGATTTTACCAAAATAGTTGCATTTGATTGACTCACTGGTAGGGAACGACAACCCGCCGGTGCTGGGTGTCGATTCTTTGGGCTTCAGTGTTGCATCTCCAAGTGAGATGGGCGACTTCGTTGTAGATGTCGGTTTCGCTGTACTGCCGAAAATGCCCGACGAAGGGGGAAATAGAGGCCCTGTACTAGGTGCTGAGGCAGCGTTCGAAAGAACCGACGCTGGAGGCGTAATACTACTAGTTGAAGAAATTGGTGGGAATTGAAAAAGCTTGCTCTGGCTTGATGTTGATGGCGCAGTTGGGGCATTACTCTTATCACTGAGGAAACTGAAAACACTAGGTGCTGATGAGGATGCTGTGCTAGACTGTGCTGCTGTCTTCCCATCCGTCTCTATAGCACCCAAAGTTGCTGAGGATGCTGTAGAGTCCTCCAGTTTTTTCACACTGCCTTGGTTGAAAACACTTTCCATAGGTTTCTTGAACAAAGGAGACGAAGTCCCTAAGGAACCATTCACCTGGGGTGCGAAATCTCGGCTCTGGACTCCCTGCGTGTTAGGCGGAGGTGCTGTTGATAGTCCGTTTTGCTTGCTTGAAGGCGCAAATATGGTAGGTGGAGATGATACCGAGCTGAGGAACGTAGGCTTTCCCTCTTCGGGGCGCTGGAACGGTGCGACTGCTGTGTCAACAGTACTTTCCACCTCATCAACGCCGTCTCCATTCGAGGTATTCTCAACGAACAAGCTATCCTCATGGGGACTGATAGGCTGGGCTTCTCCGGTAGCCGTAGTGTAGCCTTCATCCCATACTGTATGGTGAATGACATCAGGCAGTGAGCGGCTACCACGCTTGTGCTCGACTATGCTGTACGAATAGGCATGAGGGACTCTGGGTTTGGGCACTGTCTTCCGTTGACTTTTAGTGGGCAGAAGCATCATCTGCTGATTGGCGCCACCTTTGCGAAACTTGAACTGATGGAGCTCGGCGAACTCGATGGCTTCTTCTTCCGCGTCGAAATGGAGACGTTCCTTGAGGAAAGTAGGGGTTATATCTTTGGTACCGTTCTTGGGTCTTTGGTAACCGTTGAGGATGGTTTGCAGTATCGCATGGCGAGCGCTGCCAAAGTGGACTTCGGCAAAGCATGCCATTGTGTACGATATCTGAGGAGAGGCGACGATAGAGAAGAACATGGCGGCCATGCTGAGTGCCATTTCCGTCTCGGCCCTTGGCATCAAAGGGCCCGTCTCGGTCCAGGTATTCTGTAATGACTGGACAAGACATATGGCGGTCTTGATACCTTCCAGCTGTAAAAACTCGGGGCCCCAGCTTTGAATCTTCTCCATCAAGGATGGATCCCCGGCATTAAATATTATGTAATAACCGCGGAATTCAGCTTGATTTTCGCAAACAATGCCTTCTTTTGCACAGTCTTCGTATGCTTCCATCAGGGAGATCAAAGTCTTGCTCAACTGCTCAATCTCCTGCTGTTCCGAGAAGCTCTCGTGTGCGAAGTCGGGTTGTGAGAGGAGATGCAGCGCTGTGACGTGAAATCTGGTAATGGTCTCAAGACAGTACAAGTAATCCTGCTTCTCTTCTCTGTTCATGGCGGATCCTTGGAAAGTAAATTCTCGTCGAATCGCACGCGTTCGGTCCCAAAGGAAGTGGTGTCGCACAGGGAGGAGATCGTCCGAAGGGATGAGTTCGGTTATCAAGTAATCCAGCGTTCTACGGAGAGCAGCAGGTGATCGTACATCCATGGGTAATGGAAGATCCTGACCGGCAGACGAGCGAGAATATCGTGTTACCATGAGAGGGAGGCTAGCAACAAGCTCACCGTTGATTTCCTCCTTCTCTTCTTTCCTAACATCGTGTTGCACAATTCGAGTGACTTTATCCCAGTCAGGACACATGTCTTCGCAGATGCCCTTGAAATTGATAGCATCTTCCAAGCGCCGCTTCGTATCGGGGTCGTCGAAAAGTCCTGCCCGAATCAGAGATTTCATGGCTTTCTCACGATACGCGCTGTAAGCCTCTCGAAACTTCTCAACCGCTTTCCGTTGCGAGACACTGCCCGGGTTGGAGGGCCATTGCGGGGGCTTGATCCCGTCCTTGGCTAACTGGTCACGGATAGTTTTGGCAACATCTCCACGCCGATTCGCCCTTGGCTTCTGTGACCCCGGAGTTTGATGGCTCATTTTTTCACCTCCTTGAGGCTCGAGGGTCGTCGAAAAAGCCGACTTCGAAGCGCTGCTTGGACCCTGTGGATTCTTTTGAAACATGGGGTTCTCTTGATGACCGTCACCGTTCATTCTATTGCCGTTCAATGCCTTTCCATTCACTGCCGTCCCATTCGGTGTTGGTTTGAACGATGTTAATAGTTTAGTTCCACTCGCGTCCTTTGAAGCCTGCCACGCTGGTTGAACAAATCCATGGTTAGGCTGTGTCCAATCCTGCGCAGGACTGGATGTAGAAGATGGACCGGTAGAAAAAGGGTTCGGCCGGGAGTCTCCTACAGTCCCAGCAGTCGATAGCTTCGACCCGGCGGGTGGCTGCGGAGCAGGTTCAGAGTGGATGCCATTCGTGGCAAAAGGGTTGATCAGTGGCTTAGACGGCTGAGGGCTGGGAAGCCTGTCTGGCTTTTCCGTTGTAGCGAAGGGATTCGGTTTCAAGAACGGGTTTTCCTTGGGTTTCTGCCATCCCGATGAACCCTGCGAGAATATGCTGCCCGAAGTAGGTCCATAGGCGCTCGCGCTCTTCTGGAGTGCCTGTGCAAATGCTGTAGCAGTAACAATGTATTAGCGACGACTTCGGCGGGTAACGATCGCATTGTGCTTCGGAGTTTAGCTTGGATATGATGCCCAAGGACGCAAATATGGATATAGACGACTCGAGATAGCTTCATCCATCCCCGTGATTGTACTAGGTCTTTTCAATGAACCCATAATGATTCCACCACTTCATTACAAAGAGGTGTTGGCGGGAGGTGTTGGCATCCTCTCTAGTGTTGTAACTGGCAGCGCGTTTTGTCGTAGGTTTGCCCAAGTCCCTTCTTCGGCTTCGGACTGTAGTGTGAAATTGTGGAGAGTCTGAGGATTCGTATCGTGGGTAGTTCGTCTCTCGAGCAGGAATGGCACACAACAGCTCGTTTCCCAGTATTTTCGATGTTGTTTGTACGAAGTAGGCAGGCAGGTGGTTTTCAAACGGACCAAACACAAGCTCCAAAGTGTCGATGAAAATATTTTCATTCAAAGGGGACCCTTTACTTACGGTTGGACGATGGGTTCGCAGGGCTGCTCTGGGAGCTAAACATTCTGCCCTGTCTGTGCAACTATCATTTGGAGGTGGATGGGTTGGGCGTGTGTATGTATATAGGAACTGAGGCGAAAACTGGTGATCGAACAGAGTAGGCGTCGCAGTCGCAGGTCTGGAAATGGCGAGATACAACGCTTGCGGTGGCGGACGTTGCGGAAACAAAGGAATTGAGGGCTGGTCGCAAGATGAGGTTGTCGTGATCTGTGCGCCGATCTGCCAGTCAAGCAGAGCAGAAGCCGATCATAAATCGATGGGCTTAAGCTTCTCAGCTTGAAATGAGATTATTCAAAGTCGCCGCGATTCATAGATACGGGTCTGATCGAAAGAGTGTGGTGGTCGGTGTCGAGAAAAGGCGGACAAAGGTGAGGTTGGGTGAAGTTGTTGCAGATAAGGTCAACGATGCGGTTTGGTTGGCACGAAGGCAAAGGCGAAGACGAAGATTGACTGAACGGAAGTTAAGCCTGCACGCGAACACAAAGTACATACAAAGTGATTCACATCAATGGGGCAGTGGGGACTAAGGAGAGGTTGCAACCGGTATGTATGTAGTACAAAGTACAAGGCTGGACAGGCTGTGGACAGGTGCTGGACCACTGTCGAATCAAGTGGCAGAATGGGTTGCCAGGTGGGATGTATACAGGATTAGATACCTACGTAGGTACCTAAGCAGCCAGGCAGACCTGGACTTAGGCAGGTACACAGGGACTCGGCCATTCCAACAACGAAGGTCCGGAGGTCCAAGTGGGAGCTCTTCGTACCTAGGCGGTAGGTATGATAGCTACGAGAATACGTAACTACGTACATGATACGCGAATTATTGTTATATCGTGACCTTTTATGCACCCTTACAAGTTATATGAAAGTCGATATCCAGATTTACACAGTAAAGCTGGAACAAAATACTATCGGTAATGGATTGACAAGCTGTATCCGTAGGATGCATAACTGTTGTCGTATGATAACCACACCTTCATGTACGTGGGTAGACCGTAGGTGTGGAGGTAATACTTCCAAATTTAACATGCTTTCGATATTAGTATTTGGCTTATACATAGGTACGAAGTACAACCAGAATGAATAAGAAGCGACCTTTCTGAAGACTTATGCCACCGACAGCTTATATTTATGTATGTGACGAGATGTATGTGACAAATACCTAGGTATCATCAATTGCTTTTGAAGCTCATACATACCGAGGTACGGAATAGGTAGCTTCGATATCGCAGCCAGGCGCCGCCAGTCACCTAAATACTAGCCGCAACCCTTGCAGCCCAGCACAAGTTAGTTGGCAGAGTCACTTGAAACACATCTCCCCAGATGTCCCGCTTATTAGCGCTTAACCGGCTTTCCGCATACCTACATAGTACCTACATACCCAGACCTTCGCACTCCGGTGAAGTTTCATTTATCTGCACATCTTCTTCCACTTGAGTTACCGAAGCAGTATTTATCAACGACCCCCTTTCTCCATTGGACATGCACCTCCAACACTTCCATCGTCAACCTGGGATTATCTAGGATACTTCATCTTCTCTTTCCCCGTCCATCACCCCTCCATCTCTCCTCAAGATTCAGTCCGGCCGCAACGTCGTCATCTCCATGTAGGTAATGTAACTATGCAGCGCTAGTAACCTGCCCACTTACCGCGGATGACGATGAGTCGCGGAGTCCGGCAACGCTTACAGAGAACTCAGCTCAGCGCGGCGCATTTCATCAGATCGCGACGACCATCACGGCCACCAGCCCTACCACCACTCAAGCTCGCTTGGGATTTTATAGACCCGACCAGTATATAACCAGTATACATCCCCTGCTCCGAGACCAGGGAGTAGCCTAGCCTCCATGGCGGCCTTCCTCGAGGATCCCCGCCTGCGGCAGCGGTGGAACCAGATCTCGCATACCACCGAGACGGTCACTGAGAACGCGGCTGCCGGTATCTGGAGCTTCGGCCACACCTACATCAACCCCTGCCTGGCGTCGGTCGGGTCCGCGATCGAGGGCTGCACCACCGTCTGTCTCGGCGACCGCGAGGAACGGGCGCGAAGAGCGAGGGAGCGCCAGAGGGCGCGTGGCCGGGCCGAGTACAGCTTCGACTTCTACGACGACTGGGACGAGGACCTCTACGGCGAGACACGCGGCGCCGGTGCCGGTACGTGGGGAGGGTGGCGGAACGAAGACTGGGATCGCCTGTTGGCGGGCACGGGCAAGAGGCGGACCGCCCCGGGGGAGGTGACAGATCAGCCGGGAAGCAGAAAACGGGGCATGAGCTATGGCACAAGAGGGGGCGTTCGGAAGACCGCTACGGACGAGGAAGATCCGACCGTTATACCCAGCACGGCGCCCATTGGATTCCTCGGTCGTCTACCCTTCAAGTTCCGAGGCACGTTGAGATACAAACCTAGCGCGGCAAATCTCCAGGAGCACCCGGGCGCATCAAGAACGATGCATGGCAGCGAGCACGAGCCGTTGTTAGGGGGGACTGATGACGAGTTTCATCCCGAGGACGAAATTCGGCCCCAGACTAGGAAGCGGAGCGGCACAAACAACAGCGGGGATACGAGCGACTCTTACCGATCCAGGGGCGATCTGTTCCCTAGTGATGGAGAAGGCGACGAAGATGCAGTGCCCCTCGATGATGACCTCGGAGTAGTCCTCGACCACATCGACGATCGTTCGAGCAGTCGGACGAAGAGCAGCAAGGGCAAGAGGATAGCAGGGGCGGGGATTGCGCGGAGCGTTTCGAGGACGACGATCAACTCGGCCCTGTCCTCGCGAGGCGCGCAGAGTTTCGCATCGAACCCCCGGAGCCCGGCGTTCGGCTCGAAACCGTCGCTCGAAGATCTACAGCGTGAGGAAGAAGAGCGGCTGACGAGGGAGGAAGAGGAGGCAGTCGAGAAGAAGAGGCAGGCCGCCGCGAACCTGGCTCTCCGCCGGGGGTTGAGCCGCGAGAACCTGCAGATTGAGTCTGTGCCAGAGGCCAAGACCGAGATGGTCCAGGTCGAAGATATGCCCGGTCCCATATCCGCCATCGTGGACGAGGTCACGGATGACGAGGAGGAAGCCGAAAGTAGGAAGAGAACGCCTGTGCCCACAACCGAGTCCCGCCCGCCAGAAGCTCCCGCGACGCCGACAAAACCGCCAGATGATGGGTTCGTCCCGGCGCGGCTGCCGTACTTCCGGTGACGGCATTTGCTTTCTACGTAGATTGGATTGTTTGGCTAAGGGAAGGCTGCGGATGGGACTCGTGAAAGCGTACGGGTCGTGAGGAAATGAGATTGTGATACCCGCTGACGAACTTGTGTATTATTATAAACGTCCTGGACATATCTTTATTAATGAATGGATGGGAACTACGGCTGGTGTGGTGGAATCTGGAATATCGAAACAGCCAGCCAATCTGCTCTTGGCTTACGATGCTACCTAGTAATGACAGACCACGACGTACCCCGGCGTGATGTCCCAGCACCTCCCTCATATTATCATGCCTGGGATTCTGTTGTGCCCGATATGAATCCTGTATACATTGCTTGTGAGCTGTAGTGAAGTCGACTGTCCCGATCCCCAGGTCAAATTCCCGCGCATTCATCGGCATCGTTCCGCGCGTCCGTTCCTAGAGCCTCAATAGACGAATACCAATTCCGCAGTGGGATAGCCCATCGGTCTCATGACTGTAGGATGTCTCATATCTGGCTGCTTGGGTTTGAGTGCTTCAATCTAGAAGATGTGGAGAGCGCTAATATTACCATAACCAGACGCTATACTAACGGAAGCTCCGGAAGCCCCGGCAGCTTCCGTCGCCAACCTTACCTAGTGGGGTGGATTTCCGGGGTATAATGCGGGGGGGTAGGGGAACCGAGGCATCTTTGAGCTATGCTCATGTAGTAGGAGCTGGCTGGAGCTCTGCAATTCCAGTAATACAAAAGACTCCCATTGATGCTTCATCCCTCCACTGCTCACCTGTATTGCGCAGCATTTCTTATCGAAGATCGCTTGCATCAATTGTTCACTCTTGCAAGAGTCCAGTCGACAGTGGCCCGTCTACTCCACCTACCTGTCTAGATAGCTCATTCTCCCTCCTACCCGGCACTTACACGCGCGCGCACACACACGCAGAAACGCACACACTGAAAGGGGGAAGGGCAATCAAGGAACACCGCACTAAAGGAAAGAAGGAAAAAGACAATGGCGCCACAAGGCCCCATCACCACACCGCTCACGCAGCTCCTCGGGATCCAGCACCCGATCCTGCTCGCGGGGATGGCGCGGACGTCGGGCGGGGCGCTCGCGGCCGCGGTGACGAACGCGGGCGGGCTGGGCGTGATCGGCGGGTTCCAGTACACGCCGGCGCAGCTGCGGGAGATCATCGCGGAGATGAAGTCGCTCCTGCGGGACCCGGACCGGGCCGCCTTCGGCATCGACCTGGCGCTGCCGCAGGTGGGCGGCACCGCGCGCGCCACCAACCACGACTACACGGGGGGCCGGCTCGCGGAGCTGGTCGACATCACGGTGGCGAGCGGGGCGCGCCTGTTCGTCAGCGCCGTCGGCGTGCCCCCGGCCTGGGCCGTCGACCGCCTGCACGCCGCCGGCATCCTCGTCATGAACATGGTGGGCCACCCGCGCCACGCGCGCAAGGCCCTCGACGCCGGCGTCGACATGGTGTGCGCCCAGGGCGGCGAGGGCGGCGGCCACACGGGCGACGTGGCCAGCAGCGTGCTCGTCCCGGCCGTGGCCGACGTGGCCGCCCAGTACCGCCCGCCGCTCCTGCGGCAGAAGCTCGGAGGCGACCAGACGGCCCTGGTGGTGGCCGCGGGCGGCATCGCGAGCGGGCGCTCGGTCGCGGCCGCGCTGATGCAGGGCGCGGCCGGCGTCTGGGTCGGGACGCGGTTCGTGGCCAGCGCCGAGGCCGCCTGCAGCGAGGCGCACAAGCGCGCCGTCGTGGCGTGCGGGTTCACCGACACGGAGCGCACGCTGGTGCTGTCGGGCCGCCCGCTGCGCATGCGCACCAACGAGTACGTGGCGCGGTGGCACGCGACGCCCGACCGCATCCGCGAGCTCTGCGACCGCGGCATCGTGCCCATCGAGCACGACCTCGAGAACGGCGTCGAGGACGTCGACATGCCGCACCTGATGGGCCAGGTCGCCGGCGCCATCACCAGGGTCCAGCCCGCGGCCGAGATCGTCCGCGAGATGGTCGACGAGGCCGTCGCTACGCTGCGCCGGGGCGCCGGCTACCTCCGGGATGGGGATGGCCGCGAGGAAGGCGTTGGTAGCGAGACGACTAGGAGTAAATTGTGAATAGCGATGCCGTACCCTATCGCAACGCACCGCAGCGCGGGCCGGGGCCTAGCGTGGTGCGATTTTGACAGCATATAATGATATATTAATCCCTCATTTGACGATGAGCAAATTGGGTCGCTACCACTCATCCATGCCGTCTTTTTTTATCAGCAAGCTTTAGCGTTTCACCCCCCCCCCTTCCCCCCTTTTCCTTCCCCTAAGTTGAATTCTCTTCCCTTATTTCTTTCCCCGCGTCAGACAGTCAGTTCGTCATCGGTAGAGCAGAGTATCATCTACCGACATCGCGCCATTCTCAAGTTTACCGCCGAGGTGAATTGTGTACACGTATTGCCGGCATGCTTACGCCTACCCATACCATCATGCATGCAGAGCGGGACGCAGCAGGAGTAACAGAAGAGGGTGCCACCAGCGCCATTGGAACAAAATCAATAACCAGGGTCGACGCCATGCATGTGCTTACGCGGGGTAATAGGAGGCGACGCGCGGATGACTGCTTGCGAGGTTGCTCGCTTGCGCATGGCTGTTTCATGGACAGCTCGGGTTGGAGTTGTGGGAACTAAGGTATTTACTAGGTCGCAAAGTTCTGACGACTTGGCCATCCTGCGTCGACGATAGGATGGAGATAAGTTCAGAGACAGTATTTTATATAGCCAGTATTGACGTACTGCGATAGGGTTCTCTTATTCTTTTGCCAGGGAATACGCTGTTGCGAATGAGCAAGACTGCATGCCGGGAGCTGTTGGCGGTTAGGCTCAGCTTGCGCGAATGATATTTTCTTCTTTCCTCTTTTTCACATCAACTAGCCTAATACGAACTGCGACTTGACAAATGTATTGGCTTGTTTATTTGATTATCATTTATTCATGCGTTCATTCATGATCTGGTCGTCGTAAGTGTCTCATGCCAAGCTTCCCCCTGAATGGCTGCGTACAGTTGTACAGCATCTGTCTCTCTAGATTACCCCCTAGATCATCGATGGTCGACTGTGGGTGGGGGTTTCGGTGAAACTTGACCCAAGCCATGGCTATCGGCTCGAACCTTCTTCGCCTCTAGGTGGAGAGCGACGCCATCAACTGTTCCCGGGGCCTTCCCGGAAAACTGCAGTCGAGACCGCCGGCTCCTCGTACCACTGTGTTGGAAGAACCTGCATGAGTACATCTAGTTCCTCTCGTGCGGCCAGCATCCGCTTCTTGATGGGATCGAGCTTGTGACGCGCCATAGCGCTCTCCAGCGAGGTTTCAATATCCCGAACACTTTCTTCTCGTTGCCCCCTCTCTACCCATCCTGATTCCACTGCCGCTACCGCCGCTTCTGTATCTGCTGCCTCCAAGGGTTGCAATTCTTGCGTGACTGTGTCCACTGCACTCTCCAGGAAGTCATCCTGGGTATCCTCTACAAGCTGCTGTTGTGGCCCTGAGCTAGACTCATCTACTCCATGGACGAAAATAATCTTCTTCAAGGCCTTCAGACCTACTGTCTGCCATTGAATAACCCGCCAGGCGCCTTCAGGTACGATTGCGAGCTGTCGTACATTCTCAAGGTCTTTTGTGGATGCCCATAGCTTCGAGCACTCAGGCCTGAGCTCTGCATGTCCGAAGAACGGGGTATCACGGCGGAAGTCGATATAGATCCTCGGCTGGGCTGTCCCAACACCCAGAGATGGTTGATAGCGCTTGAGTGCTTCGTGGCGTGATTCCGCGCTTACATGTAGCAGCGTTGGGGTTTTTGTTCTGGTCCGCCAGGTGGCCTCTAGTATGTCTTTCGTAGATGCTCGCGATAGGGAATCTTCTAGAGACCTAGACATTTGATTCCATGTCTTCGTAAAAGGCGACTCAACGATGATGATCCTGGGTCCTGGCATAGCTTGCTGCCAAATTTTGATGCGTAGCTCCGGAGGAAGTTCCTTGAACTTTGTGAAGCTCGAGAAAGACCCTCCAAGATTGGAATGCATTTTGTTTGCTTGTCCCGTATTATTTCGTAGACTTTGAAGTGATATGTTCCTGAAAGAAATCTGGTTTCTGACGGAAAAGTCTTATGATCATCAATGAAGGAGCTATTTAAGCTCGTGATGTAGATCCCAGTTAGATATATATAGGTAGGTGGTTTGGACCACGATCCTCGCCCCTATGAGGGGCCTTCTTCAAAGTGTGGTCTTGTCAAACAAGTATGTCCAAGCCACCTTCTCCACGTATCCCAGGCCTCATGCATACACATGCAATATGGGTAGTACAACATAAAAGGGAAATGACCCCTTACAGCCTATCGTCTGCTAAAATGAATGGATCAAATGACGGCTCCATGGACTCCTCGGCACCTCTTAACGTTCACTTACATTGATCTACGGGATCTTACGTACAGTGTTGCGCGGCTAAGCAGCGACGAGTGGTCTCATCTCATGAAGTACATCGGTAGAGTTTGCGATTTTCCGAATATGACCTAACAGTTCAACCTGATGTATTAGAACACGGTAAGTGAGCATCACCCGGGTTGCGCGGTCATAGCCGATCTACTAACAACACTGGCAGAACGAGAAAGCCACTTGATTTAGAATTGAAGTACCACAGAGGTCTAGAGCTGAGATCCATGGAAATATAGACGCCCGACATGCCGGCAGTCAACCATATGATAGCCCGAATACTGCCAGTGTTCCAATCTTATATGTGATTATTTTATCATAGACATACTGGCTATCTGAGAGTGTCGGTGCCGAGGAAATATAATGACGTAGGTAAGCTGCATAACTTGGATTGGATATACCATGGTTATATTCACGTAAGCTTCTGAATACCACTCTATGCATGTAATAATAATCACTCAAGCGAGCTATGGATGTACCCTTGCCAAGCAATATTATCCAATAGTCAAAGACATCACTAGGCGCCACTTGTGATATCCTCATAATCCAATTTAGTTTGGCAGTGTACATGAAGGGCGATATTACTCCGCGTTTCTATTCTTGAAACTCGTAGCTATTATATCCAGGGGCCAGGATTTGAGAATACTGAAGCAAATTGGCACCAGTTTAAGAAACAGTAGTCTAGACTCTTACCATAGGCACGAAAGAATCGCGTATGAGACAATGTGTTGTAGCACATATAGCGGTGTCACTCCCACGATACAATGGCTAATTTCTTTCGGCAAGCTCTCACACCTGATTGGCCCATAATCCACCATAGTTTCGATTTAGACCCTTCAACGCCGCCGCGGTTCTAGATGTGGTTCTTCTAGCCTTTTACCACGTTTTCCATCACCTGATATATTCCATGAGACTGTAGTTCTAGACCCCTTCTCCAGCAAGCTATGCTTGCATTTTAACAACATCTTAGCTATCTGTGTTAACAGAAAGGACACGGCAGGTCTGGGCAGTATCACGTCGGATATGATTGGTCTGCACCCCCTAGACGTTTATTTAAAGTTATAAAGTGCTTAAAGCAATATAAGTTAAACAGGCTGACGAATTCCCGAGCATCCATGAACGCACTCTGCATCGGAACTCGGGGTCTATACTCCCGTCCATAGCTACACAACTGAATCCCGGGCTGCAGGATATGATGATATATACCTACCTACCTATCCGGCATACGCGTACTATTGAAATTCAGTATAAAATGATAGTAAATGAACGATGCCGAGCTTCCGGGACATACTAACAACCCCTGACTTGCTCACCGCGTACTAATATCCCGAGTCCCATGGCTTCCGTACCGTCAGAAGAATTTATAGTTTATTAAAGAACCATTAGAATGTAAATGCCTCATCATGTCCTACGTTACCTAGACACTCATCTTAATGATACCTATACTATTTCCGTTACTTTTTCAGTGGTATATGTAAGGATCGTAACATTTCGGAGTCCGACCTGCTATACAACCCTTCTTTTCTTCGCTCAGCCAAGCTACCGACCCCCGGTGTCTCCCACTTGTAAAATGATATATTATGTAAACGCACTGCTTTAAGGGTAAAGGCACAGCGTTCTGTTGACTGCCAGTCTCGGTCGACCTGACTAATAACCTGACTAACAGAAGCTAATGTGGAAAGTTTACTGTTAGGAGATAACGTACTAAGGGGCTATGAGGATCCATATAGCACTAATGGGGGCTGGTTCGGCTATATGAGTAGTTTCCTTCCCCTATAGCTGCCATGGTGTCAGGATTTTATGTAAGATAGCACTAGATTGACGGTAATCCACCAGCGACCCTATATGTTGGAGGCTCCCCCCTTGGTTTCCAGAGGGGGGGGGGGGGGGGGGGGGGTTTTTTTTTCAC
>JAKJXP020000052.1:56270-194444 GCA_022225965.2 Diatrype stigma | reverse complement strand
CGAGAAGCAGCGTATGCGGGAGCGGGTGGGGGGAGGGTTTATTGTTCTCCTAGATATCACCTATACTGAGAGTATCTATCTTCTGCCTGTCATTGCGTTGCGAAACCACCTGAAACCTGGGCTCGATAATTATTCTGGTTCCCACACCTAGGCTGTTAGAATTATCACTGGGGCACAAAGCACGTCATGACACTTAGGCAGATTCGAGATTCCTAAGATAATAACCCAGATATCTGAAATAAATATGGTAATTAGAAATAAGAGCTAACGGTCTCATTTAACTTCTAAACCCATCCAGTCTAGTAATTCGGTCTCTCCGACCAGTTAGTCAGATACTCATCACAAACAGTCATAGGTCAATATACACCCTCTCAAAGGCCATAGCAAAACAAGGTCGTCCAGTTAAAGGGGGGTACAGCCTGGGCCTATCGTTAGTTCATAGTTCATCGCGAAAATTACAGTATGAAGTGTGGATTCCGGCTTTATATGATAAGCAAAACACACACCAGTCTCATGGAGTAATACCATAGGCCCTTGGTATCATTTTGACGTATTTATTCTGAGTATCGTAGAGTAGTCTAATTGTAACATCAGTTATCTAGCCGGGCTTTATATCGAATCTCCCTAATCACCGGCAAGAGCCTTTGAGTTATAGCTGTATGATTATAACAAGCCATCTTTGCAAGAACTTGCAGACCACAGACATATACGATAACCCGTTTTTCTTGTTATTCACCTAGAGGGTGAAGCAAGATCAGAAGGGAGCAAGCTGGAGCAGCTAAGAGACCTAGAGGTTTAACATGTGTGGGTTCTGTGACCTATTCATGACAGTGATAATATAAAACAAGAGGAGCAAGCACTGAATGGTGCTATCATCAAGGAGTAGAACGCATGAACACCTAGATATATTGCAACCATGCCATTGCAGATGAGCTCGACCGAGCCGTCAGCTTTCTACAGTCAAGATGTATTTCCCACCGCGGTGGAAACTCACCATAAGTGTGATTACTGTCCCTGGGTCGATAGCATGGCCATATGCCGGTTTCCGGACAGCTCTACGGGGGCGCTGTCTATCATTCCCACTGGCATCAGAGAGGTTCTGTGCATTCGAAGAACAAATGTAAGCTTACTCATTGTTTCAGTGATATCCACGCATAGACTGGTGGAGCCTGCTGCAGTTGGCATGTTGGGAACCGTAGCAGGGTATATATAAAGGCGCCTAGGGATCACATAATTGCCAAACAGGTGCTCTGCCAGGATAACAATGACTTGTCCAACGACGAAGGTAGTGTACGACCCTATATAAGGTTCTTCGGCCATGTAAAGAGCTATTTCTCCCATGGGTCGAGGATTGCCCTGTCCCCCCGACACGAAGCTCCTGATAAGCCTTGATTGCCCATGGCCACTTTTGTGTGTGTGTCATTCTCTCAAAGGATGGGGGATGTCATTTACCTTCGAGTTCACTACATGTTTAGATGATATTCAGCCTCACAATGCTCTTATAATCAAGTTATACCTACCTGCCCACCAATGGGTCTCACGCACTTCGTTTACCTACAGCTTTGCCTTCAATAGCCGCCAATCATTGCTCTTGCTAACTCGCTCTCCTATTATCATCGAATTGGACCAAAGGTCCATGCTAGCCTTTTCGACCAGTACATTCTATTTATATGTAGTGGGAAGTGCCTACCACAAAAGCGTTTCCTACGGAAGAGGAAAGGGGAGAAGGGAAAGGCAAGAGGATTTTCCCTTTCTTTTTCTTTCAATTGAGTTTTAAGAGATCGGTGTCATTACCAGTGGATTGAAAGGAGTTGGAAGCAACACTATGAACCGTCTCACCAACAGGCGGACAGCAGCACCGCTTTCAGGTTAGTTCTCCCTGCCTTCAGAAAAGGGATGTTCTCGTCAAGTAGTAACAAGGTAACATGCCAACTTGAACTACCGCGTGAACTGTTAATTGCTCTATATCCCAGGGGGTAACAGTGGTTTAGTATAACCCGTTTTTGGTGTGCTGGCATGGCATAAATGCTGTGGCCTTTGGATAACCGACGAACCAGCTCTTAGCTTCGCATACGGAAGAAGGATTATTATGAAATTTATAACACATATAGTTTCACCTATAAGACTGCTTCCATTGAATCATGTAATGCCAAATGTACTTATTATCCAAGGGAGTTCCCATGACTCCTAGTTCTCCTATTGTCGAATATACCCATCATATACCATACTGGACACCTATCTTAATGCTTGTCTGTGTGCCACCCCCTCCAGGCTCAAGACTGAGGAAATAGTCTTCTAGGGTTTGAGTGAATCCTAGATAAGACCACCCCTACATATGATGTCACCGACTTACTCCTTGAGGAAGCACTCTCTCCGCCAAGGAGTCTTTGGTGAAGATGGAGCTAACAAGATAAATTACTATTCTATGAGAAGTTTGAGACTACAGAGAGTCCTCCAGTTCTGCTCCACTAGGACGATTAATTCTCGGACCGAATAGGGGCTCCTGACCTCGCATACTCGAACTCACTCTTTCCTTGTAGGGTTCGAGTTGTGAACTTGCACGGTATTTTCCCTATAAGCAGTGAATAGCCAAAGTAGTCTGCTTATCGTAGGTATTACCTTACCCTGTATATAATACAGCCGGTGCCTTGTTTACAGGGTTTCGACCATGCAGGCGAGGAAAACACGGGGTCCGGATCAGGGATATCCTCAACTTATGGTAATGCGATATATGACTACAGCCTGGGAGGCGTAAGACATGGGGGTTTCCAGAGACGCAGAAAACGCAAAGTTGGCCAAAGGCCCAAGAAGGTATGTACGGGTATTCGATCGATGTTGCACGAGATGATCCACTAACTGCATGTTGAAGAGTTCAACAAGATATGATGCCCCTGGACGCCAACGCATGTCCCACTAGATGACAAGTGTTGGTATTGCTTTTTGTTATTTGCGTCATGGCCTATCATACATACGTATTCTCGGTTGCTTATTTACCTCGCTTCCAGTCTTATATACATGTAGTATACCACCCCTTTTAGATGTCATGCAAGTAAGCAACCAGGTATCAGAGAGAGTGGGGGGAAGGAAGACAGGGGGGTGAGCGACGATAGGGACGTATACGTGCCGCGGCTATACAGCTTGTACGGCTGACGTCAGGTCCCAGTGGACCATATCCCGAAACTTATAGCATCGGTCCGGAGGAGCAAGATTCTCATTTGCCGAGGTCACATCACACACACACACACGTTCGGAGAATTTCTGTCGTCAGAACCAGGCGGTCAGCCGCTAGTGACGAGCTCATTTCCAATCTAGGGCTGTGCGTTGTACAAGTAGGTACAGGTATAGGTCTAATAAGTATCGTCACGAGACTCGGAACTGAGAGCTGAGCGCAGGAGCGAATGCGCTCTCATCACTCTCGTGAGCGACTCAATACTCGTGCTCACCCAACTACCTACGTAATTAATCCCCTGTAGACTGGGCAGGCGCAGCTAGTCCCCCCTCCTCATTCCCCTCTCTGCGCCGCCGCCACACAGGAACGGTGCAGGATACCGAGGCAGATATGCAGGAGAGGGGAATAGGGAATAGCCTATGGAAGTACCTAACTAGATGCTGTTAGACGACAGCTGCATTTGGATCGACGAGATATTACATACTTACCTACCTACAAATACCTACGTACACACCTATATATATATATATACTATTCCGTGTGAATGCGATGCGATACGATGCGTGTGCTTATTGTTGAGCTTGCGTCGATCCTGCAACTAAGCTGCAGCAGCCCAGCCCCATGCTGTCGCCCCTCGCCCAATCAGCACAAACCCAGCTTAGCAACTCTGGGCGGATGTAAAGGAGACCTGCATATAACTAGAACCTGCTTATTAGTTAGCTAGTGGATAGAGTGTGAGAAGAGGGGAAGGGAGAGATGTGTGTGTGTGTGTGTGTGCGCGCGCGCGCGCGCTGATCCCCTGTTGGCCTGCCTGCCTCCCCCCTACCTAGTCCGCATTGACACGAGCCCGCGCGCAACAGTTGTCAGTGCCAGCCAGCCCAGCGACGAAACGAGAAAAGCAACCCCCCTACCCCCCCATGTCTGTCGGGATGGATGAGGAAGGACGGACATGGGTGGTTTCTGGCTGTGAGATGAGATGACAGCTGATCCGAATCGGACCCGGTAGCTTGGAACGCCCCCATAAGCAAGGGCAGGGGTTCTCAGGATTGTCGGGACGAATGGGAGGCCGGCTGGCGTGGCGGTAAACGCGGGGGGGGGGGGGAGAGGCAGGGGACGTTGAACTTAGCAGCTTCAGCTCCGAAAGGTGGCTTTTCCTTCCTTCCTCTCTCACTTGGACAGGGGCTGGGTGCGTGACAAGAGTAACAGCAAAGCCATAGATAGCATGCGTATAACCACGAAGTAACTCTGCATGCATACTTACATACATAGGGCCGAGCGGAAACACCACAGGCATGGGTTTCAGTCCATGCGGTTGCTAGTCTGCTAGTCTTGGCACGCCATATTGCCGGGTCCGGTTCTGTAGTTGGCGACTTCGTAGGGCATCCTTGGTGCAAACGCGCGGCGTGCCGACGGATCTCTGCTGCAGCTGCAAGAGAAGAAAGCCAGCCACGCCAGCGCGGCGCCGCGCCGTGCCGTCACCCGGTTTAGCGAGCAGTTCTTCAATATGCTAACGATGTGGAGAATGAGAGAAAAGAAAGAAAATAAATGCCTTCACATATGCAACGCGCCGAACACATACATGTACCATTGACCAAACCCTGTCCTAGTCAGTGTCCTAGTTAGCGATGAACTTGGCCAACTCCTTGCTGATTATGAGTGTGTTGGTGCTTATTTTATTCCATTCACGATGATCCATGGGACCGGGCCGTCTACGGGAACCAGTAGTTAGTGGGCTTATGATTCATGAACGAGAAGGTAGACGTAAGGATCTAGTCACGTAAGTGAAGGATCGAAATATGAAATAAGCTCATGCACGAGGTCAATGCAACTTCTTATGCATTGTTCTATTGTATCCCAGATCCACCGTCAGCCGTATCATTGTGGCGCCAGTTGATGGATGCTGCTTTTCTCTTATCTTAGGTTCACCATAGTATCGAAATATGCTGCTGGGAAATAATCGTTGAAACGAGTGTTGATGTGTCGACGCTCTTCAGGCGCCAACAGTTACCCTTCCTTGTTCCCACGCCTGGTCCGTGAATGATCCTGTTCGCAACAAATGAACATTCGACTACCACGTTTGCTGTCGCAGTCCTGCGGTCTTGTCCTGTCCCGTCCAGCTGGAGTAACAAACATGTGATGCCGAATGAAATGTGAATATGCCCTGCTCCATAGCCCACCCTGCCGATATATGAAATCCATGATCTGACCCGAAACACCTTGGACCCAAATGCCGTATGATGCCATGGTCAATTGCCCCCCACATGCGATGAAATGAAGACCAATGCGACCATTGCCGGGCCGGTTCCAAGTCTATCTTGACATTTCCCTTCAACACCCGCTCAATGCTATGCTCGTTTTGTCTTTCATATCTCCCCAAGGCCGCGCCTTGACGGGTATGTTCAAGTATGTACCGGAAAGAGATGTAAGGAACGCCCCAAAAACCAAATGCTCCGCCAATTGAAACAAAAATAAGACACAAGAAATATGCTGTAATCCGGGATGCGCCAAGCCCATGTGCGATCAAGTTGGGGGTATTCGAAATTCCATTTGAAAACCATCGTGTCGACTGCTGCATTTGACTAAAAGGGAATCATCGTGATGTGGCGTCTCCTGTGAACGCCGAAAGAATATTGTACAGTTTTATGACTAAGTGGATGGGACCACTGTAAGGCTGCTGCCGCTGCTATCCGTGCCGCTCTTTTCACCGCCAGCCTTTTCGGAGGGGGAGCCCGACTTGGTGTTGTTCGAAGTTCGGTTGAAGACCGTTCTGCCAATGTGCTTGAACTTTCCGACAGTCTCGGTGCCGGTCCCAGGATTTACATAGACGCTGGTCACCGGCTTCACCTTGATGGCGCAGAATAGGGTTGAGAATAGGTATTGATCGCCATTAGAATCCAGCAACGGCAAGGTACGGTAGCCCTGTTTGAGACTGCTTAGTTTCGCAGTGTACGTCCCGATGGAAGGGTTGCGATCGCTCGGGTTGTCGCCACCAGTGGAGATCTTGACATTCCACTTGATGAATACGAGCTCCGGAAATTTGGTAGTTATGTTGAACTCGAACTCGCGGTTGAAAACCGGGTTGAATCCATTCCCCTTGGCAACTGCCGTGTTGACCTTGAGAGGGGTATCTGTCAGGATGGGTATTCCTGACATGCTGTCGTGTTTGTCTCGCTTGTCGTTGGTGTGAAATACCTCAATCTCGACGTATGGATCCAAGGTGCGATTTGCAGGTAGGCTCGCCGGACGCATGAGTTGCTGTGCCGAGATGACCTTGATGCGGAACTTCATGTTCTGACGCTCTAGCTTTCCAATGGCCTCGGCGGGAAGACCGTTCGGCATTATTCGGATCTCACGCATGGATTCGGGCTTGAGAACGTAGCCCGACCGGTCGATACCGCCATCGAACATCGCCTGATTCATCTGCATGCCGAGATCGAATGTTTGCCAGTTTAAGGCCGCCATCTGCACGCCTCTCCTCCAGTACAACAACGGATTGAAGTTGTTAGATTGGACACGCGTGTACTGAGGATAGACTCGCATCAAGTAGCGCATATTGTGACGCGCCAGAGCCGTCTTGGAATCCGAGGTCTTCGAGTGCTTCCTGAATGTTCCTTCCATAAAGGACAATATGTGATTGTTCAACTTACAATCGGCAGACTCGAAGCCATGGAACTTCACGCCGGTACAATAAACACCAAGCTCGCCCAGTGCCTTGACAATTTTACTTGTTTTCTGCTTCCCTCGCGATTTATCGTCGTCCGAGTCGCCCTCGCTAGTGCTGCTGCTGTTGAGCTCATGGACCTCACCCTCCGTGATCGTCTCTACACGCTTACCAACTGCGCGCCGAGGGTTCTGGCTTGGGCTATGTGGGTTGGCAGACAGGTATAATGGCGGAATGGACGAGTTATCCAAAGGTACGGGCTTAGAGAATGGCGATGTGAGGCTGTTCCCCCGTCTCCGACCGGTTGGCTCACCACTCCGTGGATTGTGATGCGTCTGCTTCACTTTGATGAGAATCCGGTCCAGGAGCTGAGAAGGTGACGGGAGTTTGTCAGAGGAGGGGTCTAGAGGGGCAACGACGAGACGGGGCCCAAAGATTTCTTTTATCGTCTCGGCCATGATCTCTTGCTGCTGCCCGTTGCAGTGAACCTCGAGTGAAATCCAAAGAGGGAAGCGACTGGCAACGAACGCATACTTGTTGATCGTATGGATGACCTCCCGAAACAATATGGCATTGGTCATCATGAAACCGTGCTTGACTATGGGCTGCCCATCAGACCCATCCCAGCAATCAATCTCCACGCTACGGCATCCCCGAACCAACGTCATGATATAGCCTTCAACTGATGACACATCTGCGACCTGGCGACCCACCAAGTATGTATTGTGCGAGCTGGATATGAAATATTCGTTGACCGGCCTGTCGAGCGAGTAATCGCTGGGTGTCCGAATGAGCTGGTGATTATCCTTGGACGTAAGATATGCCGCGAAGGCCTCGTCGCACATGGTAAGGGCATCGGTGTTATCAAACCCTTGCATCTCGCCATTCTTCGTTCTGAACCGCCGAGCCAGGCGAATGAACCTGACTTGCCAAGCGACAAAACTAGTATCGTTAACATCCTCACCCTGCTCTTCGCGTAGGAACTTGATGAATTCTGTCAATGTAAGACCTTTCTCGGGGTCGGCGGCAAGCTCCTGGTAGAGGGAGCGGATGTCCTCCCGTCTCTTTAAATCACGTACAAACGTGTGGAACTGCAAGAAATTCAAGCGACCAGTCCTGTTGGAGTCCGCTTTGGCAAACTTGTTCAGGAGGTCCTTCTGGGCAATGTGGATATGGAGGTTCCGGCAAATTCGTTCAACGCCACGGAAATCCATCTCATCCTCCATGCTACCCCTCTTATCACAGTGTTTCGCTTGCTTTGCCATCTCACCTGCCCAGTAGCTACGGATGGCACTGTCATTGAAGGCCATCAGCGACGCCATCTGATCTTCTCGGTGTTTGGAGATCAGGTGTAAAGCAGTGACCCAATGAGCAAATGTTTCCTCATCATCAGCAATCAAGTGCATCGTTTTGTTTTTGGATTTATCGGGAAGGCTGTAAAGTATTGTGAAGAAACGGTTCTCGTCAGACTCGGGAATCCCTAAGTCACGACGGTACTGCCGGATGTCAGAACCTATTCGGATTTCCTTGATATCATCGATGTATAGGGACTTTGGCGATCGACTTCGCTCGCGATCACCCCAGGTGACTTTCCCGGCATCCGATTCAAGAACGAAGAGCATCTTCTTGTGCTTGTTCTTCTTGGAGACCTTGGATATGTAGGACCCTTTGATCAAAGCTAAGGGGATAATGGGTCCGGATGGAAAGTCGGTTATAGATTTGATCGAGGCGGTATTGCTGCTCGAGGAGAACTCCCGCATCATGTTCTCGGCACCTAGGATCAAGCCTAGCCCCCCATTCTGATCGTCAATAAGCTCGTCGTCTGAATCTGGGAACATGACAGCATCCCCCGGAGGCACAGTGCTAGTGCTATCACTCCGGCGCCGAATGATACCGGGACCGATACTGCCATCTCGACTCTTAGGCGCGGCAGATGACTGTCGGCGGGTTCTCGCGAACTTATGCGCCTTGTTCGACAGACGACGGATTAAGCCTTTCCCCGAGCTGTCGCCCATCACTCCCGCCATAGAACTGCCAACGATTGGCGTTAGGCTGGGGGTCATTGAATTGTTGCTTGGTTTGTGAGTTATGAGAGGATCGCCGAGGTGAAAGGGCGGCGGTGGGAATTGCTCGACATCACGCCCACCGGGAGCATCTGGGGATGGTTGTGCTGAACTAGCCGTGGCCAAGGATGCATTCTCCGGAGACGTTCTAGGCGAAGCATGCTGAGAACTATATGTCGTCGCTGAATTAGGTATCGAATAAGACCCGGGCATAGAGGTAGGGAGCGGGTTAGCCGTGTGATTGGTAGGGACATGACTAGATCTTGTCCGCCTCAGCAGGGCACCCTGAGCTGCGAGTATCGGCGTGCCGCAGGAGGATGCCTGAGAGTCAGAGCTGAGGCGGGTAGGGTTTGAGGCGGAAGACATGGTGATAAATGTGGAGTATATGTCGGCACGCGCGGTGGATTTCAGCACGGTGCAACAAGCCTGCACATCGGAGTCAACTCCGCAGTGATTCAGAGCTCTAAGATAATCATATGAGAAAGATTAGTCTCGCGTGCCTCATCTTTCCTAGCTTGGTTCCCAGTTTTGGTTGTGCTCGAGAAACAGAAGTCAGACAACCATAGGGAAGGACTGGCTTTCCCCTGGAATATATCGAGCTAGGGTGGGGAAGGAGATGATCCAAGGGGGTATATCGTCGTGAATCGTGAGCTTGAGTGGTCCGGGAAGGCCTCTTTATTAAGCAAGGCCCAGAATCGAGGCTACAACGCACCCGGCCTCTCAGATATGCCAATGATACACGGAGACCAAAAGAGGAGTACGTCCAATGAAGTATAGGACGAGTACAGGTACGGCCAGTGAAAACAGGTACGTCAAGGTACCCAGGGTGCAAGTGCCTGCACCTGCACGTCTCAAGGCCAGACCGGGGCGGATATGAGCAATGGCTCTACAGGAGGAATGGTGAGGTGGCAGCTGTCATGCAAGTCGACGGTTTGGGTATCGAGGCCTTAGTTGGGGATGATGAGCTCAAATTGATATTGTGCTGGTCCCCACCAACACAGCTCACAGTGATTCCTTTTTAAAGTGCCCGCAGGTTTATCTCCCCTGGAGACAGAAAGAGATCTTCGTCGATATCTCCTAGGCGCAGGCCAAATCAGCGAGTGAGAGCAGGATGACAACTCCAAGGCTTAATACGGCTCGGCATCAACAACAATGCTCAGCTCAGCTCTGCCTCGATTTGCCCTGCTTTGCTCTGCACACAGGTCCGCTTTAAGACAGGAATCCTAGTTCTCGTGGATAATCCGGTAACAATGTCCTACAAATGCGTGAGCCGAGAGAAAAAGGAGTTGATGTCCAGATCTGAAATATATATAAAAAATGTGCAGCTGAAGGCCTAGTGAGGCTTAGTATGTAGTAAATTTAAGTCCGAGACGACCCAACCCTGTCTGTCGCCAGTGCAGGTGCTGTATATAATGGACTGTATGTATGTGCGTGCTATGCGCTCGCAGCCCTTGCAGTACCCAGGTTGCAGTTGCAGTTGCAGTAGCAGCAGCAGCAGCAGCAGGAACGGCAGGAACGGCAGTGGTCCTGGTGTGATTGCGCGTAGTTGTTCGGTACAGTCGTATATGGTAAGAACCTTGGGAGTAGAAGGCAGGTTGGATATAGGCAGTAAGTGGTATGTATGCCAGAGGTTTCCAGATGTCAGGAAGGAGGGAGTGTGTGTGTGTGGGTGGGTGGGTGCGGGTGCGTATGTGTGAGATGCGGTGGTAGGAGTCAATTATGGTCGGGGAGGTTATTATTTAGTGAACGGGGCGGATAGGGAGGGATGAGGCATTGCCCGACAGGGAATGGGTCACAGAAAAACTACTAAAAACTACTCACGGTTCCCTAAGCAGGTAAAGTAGATCAAGTAGCCTTGTAGTTAGGTACGAATATAGAACCGCTGGAGGCGGTTCAGACTAACGCGCCCCGTAGAACCTTCTTTAGTAGATGGGACGGGCTCCGTTACTCCTGTCTGTCTGTCCTGTCTGTCCCGTCGTTTTGCCCGTCTGCCTGCCTGTCCGTCTCTGCAGATGGTGGAAAGATGCCCAGTGGGTTTTCTGCGCGTGGGCGGGTGGGACAGTACGAACTTTTGAACCGTCCAGGCGACTTTACTGAGCTTAGGTACCTATATGGCCTACGGAAAAGCCACTGTAAGTTACCTTTTGCGGGTCGGGCGCGGCAGAACCACCCGAATTGAACAGCGCTACTGCTGGTACTTGTACTGGCGCTGGTGCTGGTGCTGGTGCTGGCGCTGGCGCTGGGCTGCTGGGTGCTGGGAGGTACTATGTATTATACAATACACACATACATACACACACACACCCATATACATACATACAACACTGGGTGCTGGGTGCTGGGTGCTGGGTGCTGGGTGCCGGGTGCTGGGATGCAGAATACACGTGAGAAATATCAGACTGGAGGTACCGCCAAGTAAAATGAAACCAGTGTACAGAACAATGGAAAGGTCAGTCAGGCTCTGCCGCTCTGGTGGAACTTGCAAGACCTGTTTCAATGGATATGGATATGGATATGGATATGGATATGGATATGAATTCGATCCAGTTATTAAGCACTCTTGACCGCAATAAATACATGTACAATTGTACGTAGCAACATACCGTGGTGTTATTAAGCCATCAATGCCGTATGTTCACATCGTAATGGTAGCAGGCTAACTAAGACCAGGTCTTTGATGAGTCTTTCCGCTTGTGACATTTTAACTCGCTCCCTCCTTGTCATCATCGCCTTACCAGACAGGGGTATAAGAACGTTATGGAAGCCGAGGAAGAAAGAAGCCCACTACCTCGCTACCTCGACCTTACGAAATACAGCTATTTGATCTGATCTCCAGGTCTTGAAACAAGGGATCACTGCATTCTTTGGAAATAAACAAATAAAACATTCCGATATTCGGTACTTGCCTACCCCAGACGAGTGCACCCAGTTTTTTAGTGCGCATTCACTTCACTCATGTGGCTTGCTTGCCATGCCATTCAGCCATTTGATTCGATTCCCCCTATTGCTATTGTTACCTACCCAGGTATACTCGCATACCTAAGTGTGTGTGACATACTTATTGTATAATGTTAAGGAGTGCTCTGAAACCCAACGACAGCGTTCAAGCCAATAGGAGTTTGTCCATCCATTGTTGAATTCTGAAGTAATCTTGCAGAATGCTGTTACATTGCCTAGGCTACTAATTATAACGTTGTTGCTCGGTGTTCACTCAGTCTTGTCGGCCATTCCTACCCATCGTCACGTCACTTATCAGGCATGTAGGTGCGCAAGTCTCACTGCAAAACGTGACAGGTATGCAGCAGGTCTCAACCTCGAGTTGAGGTCGTCGCTATTGTTGGAAGTCGAACTCAAATTTTGCGAGATTTAACTAACAACGTTGCATGATAATGCTATTATAGATAGGGCTGGCTCGTCTTGGAACGGGGATGTACACCATACATCATAACACAGATGATACGATAGGTTGCAACCTCAGGGCTTTGCAAAAACCCAAGCCTGGCTCCATACACAGTATATGGTATGGTATGTCATGCCTTACAGGTGGTCAATCTAGTTAAGGCAAGAGTCCTATGTAACCTTTCGGCTAAAAATAAGTCCCTGCATTGAGGAAGAAAAAAAAAATCCAGTATAACGATTATCCGATGTGGCTGTTCGAAAGCATGAGCCGCGGGCATCGAATCATTATGACGGTAGTAGAAAAGATTAGGGGCCCTGATAGGGTCGCCCAGTGGAAGGGGGAAAAAGGGGAGAAATTTTTTAGGGCGGAATGAAGATGAGCGGGTAGCCAGATGAGCGATGTTTGGGGTGTCAAGGCACCAGGGCTAGCTTCGGCCCCACCAATAACAGCATTAACACTTGAGCTCAACTACATCATCGCCCACTCAGCCAGATTCTTTCCTGGGCTTCCCCAAGTAAAGACAGCTGGGGGCCCACCCAGGGGTACCTATCCAGGCAGAGTCTGATAAAAACCATACATATGTCACGCTTGGGCCACTGAGGTCCGTATGGTTTTTTCCGGACTCTGCCTGCTATCCAAAAGCCTGGGTGGGACATGTTGGAGCCGATCCTTTCAGCCCAAATGGTTGGTGGATCTCTCGACGAACACGGCAGTATGTACTGTACTAACTAACAGACTAACTAAGCAATATGAGATAGACTCTTAGTAAAAGTTAGTTAGGTGTTTGCACCTGTCAAAGTGCTCGTCGCCGTTGAAGTTCCTGAAGTGTGGCTGAAGTGAAAGCAGTTGCTAAGGTACATAGTCTGATAGTATATGCTGCTGGTCATTACGAGAACGATGAGAAGAAAACCTGGGAGGCACTAGATGAAGACTTATATCGCGTCCCCCGGCATGGCACAAGGACAACAAGTATATTAGCATGTCGCGCATACATATACAGGGGACATACCTGTTCAGATTTGTGTAATCTTCCGTGATAATGAGTGCTATACATGCATGTCTACCTACCTATGTACCTCAGGTAATATCTGCAAGTGCCTGCCAGCACCTCTGATGTAATGGATAGTTCCTTACCACCTAATGTACATAGCAAGCAGTACATGTATAGTACGGATGTTCCACAGAAGCACGTCTCGGTTCTCGGAACACCAGTCTAAAAGTCGTCATGAAACCTTAGGCCGAGTCTGCAATGATGATGACAACGCTAATGATTCTTAAACTGACCTGGAGACGGCAGCGCAATTTCAACTTCCTACCTAGTTGAATATGAGCCCACGCAATATCTACCAAGAGCCGCGAAGATCCTGGTGTGCCTATGTTTGTCTGGGCGGGTGTCAGCCAACCCAACATGCTGCTGCGCTGAATGCCACGCTGAACGTTGAACGGATGGATATCACGCAGGCATGCTTACCTGGTCGAAAGGGTTATTCAGGCTCACCAACAGCCCCTGCGTATCCTGCCATCACCGTGACGATCGAGACAAGGAACCAGGCTGACCGGCCAACCAAATACGACATCATAGCAGGCCGTTCGATGCCCATCCGCCCTGCCCTGCTGCCATGGGCCATACGATCACAAACGCGCCGACGATCCGATCCCCCACTCCCGGATCTCCTGTTCACATTGGTGTCATACCAACAAAACTGCTATACCAACGAAGCAACATCGCATGGTGACCGACTTCTCGCCTGCACAAATTCAACCATCCATCTATTCGTCCGTCCGTCCACATATCCCTATTGAGTATCACTTCGCTGTAGGTATGTTTTGAATATCCAATGGATCGCAATCTCAAACAAGTACGCACCACGTCGTCCTATATTTCAGCAGGCATCGATCGTACCAACGTCTGCATGTGTGAAAGAGGCATTGCCGTTCCATCCACTGGGAGTCCTGAAGCAAGCCGTGACTTTCCTGCGTATACCGCTCGTTAAACCTTGGGCGTATGTTCATGGACACGTTGCATGCGTATAGACGCCCTTCCATGTTCTCATTCCTTGCAAGTTAGGCTTTGAGTTGTGGATTACATGTGAGTTTGAAGCCTTATGGCACGCGAAAGTGGAGTCGCAGGCTGTTATTTTTTTCAGTGTGCCGCCAGTATAGAGATGCATAGGTTCGCTCATCACAACTGGTTGCCTCCGGAGGGCGGCGTCATGAGAGCTGAAAATGTATGCGAGTATCGAGTCATCGGTCCTGCAATCAAGTTGGGCGCCCCACCAGAGCCGTGCAAACGTCAATCATCATTATCACATATATCACCTATCTCGGACCTCATGACGCTAGGCGGGCTGGAAAAGGATTCATGTTTCTAAGGTATGCTAGTTACCGGGGCGCTCCGTGTTGCGAGGAGTGCAATGCACCATCCGCCATGCTTGCCAAGACCGAGGTGTGAAGCAATCTTTCCCGGGTACCCGGAAGGAAATATATAATACCATATACATATGTAGTTAGAGGAGGGCTCCTAATTAGCAAATTGGGTAGGCAAAGCTACCTCTCTACTTCGTGTTCCCCTCCTAATTACATGTCATTTTCTATGCCCCCCGGTCGTCGTCTTCTCTGCCCCCTGTGGATTATCTAGATATCCCCTTGAAGTTTGCACAGCTTGCGCCCACTCTCCCCATCCCCACCTGGACAATGGGAATCTATACGCGCACATAGTATTGTATGTACAATTGGATCTTATACCTACCGACATTCGTATGTTAGGTGCCTGATGGACCGCTTGCTGTAGATTTTCCCCAGGGCGCTCAGGGTATGACGAGATGTCCAGCTCGGCAGCACCATACCTTGCAGGGCTGTGTCGCACAGCGATCCTATGTCCCGGGAGGTGATTGGCCGCATGCGAATCTCTGCAATGCCGCGAATGGACCTATCAAGCAACGTCCTCAACCTAACAAGGCCTCATCATCTTTCAGGCTATGGCGGAATGCGCCAGCACACCCATGGCCGTGGTCACACAGAGGGACATCTCTTTTGTGCAAGACCCTCCAATCTTGCCAACAGGGTCGATCGACTGGGAATTCTGGCGAGCCTCGTGCCAATCCACTTGAAAAATGGGCAAACCACCCCTCCCTTGCCCCTCCCTTTTGGCAGGAAGCCGGCGGCTTACAAAACACACCGCTCAGCTTGGACGTCCGATTTGCGCAACGAGCTGTAGGCTCCGATGACACCGAAAAATCTGTCAAGGTGAGAATGTAGACTGGAGAGTCCATACATGGAACGAAGCAAAACACAAAAACCGTTATCATCTCACCGTACTTCACCGACATTTCTGTCGTCATTCGAGTCATCATACCAAGAGCCTATCAGATGGTTGCTAGCTCCGTATTGGGCGCCTAGAAAACCCAATGCCACTTGCCAAAATCGACCTTTTCGGGCACGACCTGGCCAATCACGGCTCGGCGTTCCATTGCTTCGCCCTGCTCCTTCGTGCCGGGTTCCCATCGATTCATTGTGTGCCTGCACTGCACGCGAGGACGACACTTCAATTCCAGGCCGATGGTGCCTGTCTTAGTAATAGTACATATCATATCCATGCCATTCCTGATCTCTAGGTGAAAATAGCACGTGCATGCCACCACAGATGCCAATCGAGACGATGAATGGCACGATGAACGGCTCGAAAAGGGTTCCCTATACGACCAACCAGCCATCGGACGGACCTCCAATGTACTGAATATATGCAGCCCAGCCCAGCCCATGTAGCGGCTGCCATCATCACAAACGGCTAATCGGGGACCATCCAACAACAACCCCTCACCCACAAAGAGATCAACCCACGATACTACGGCGGCCAGAGGGGTATAGGGCCTTTTTGTTTCTCGGTCCCCCTACGCGCCCTACCGTCCTACCACCCTCAACCAGCTTTCAAGGGAAACATGTGAGTCATGTGTTGCAGTGACCTCGGTTTGCTATCTCGTAAAGCACATTTTGCGTTGCGCTGCCTCTTCACCTATCGTCAAATCCCGCGTCGTTCTAGTGGTGGCTAGACCGTTGAATGCCATGCCGGAATGATGCGATTGACTCGGTGGGAGCCGCTCTATAGCGCTGGCTCCTGGGCACCTTTGTCGTGTTGATTGGTGACACTCACAATCCCTTGTTCGCATTCGTGTGCGGTCGAGCCAGGGGAAACCGTCACGAGGTCCAATTTGCGGTCCTGCGACTGGGCATCCTACCCTTTCCCCTATCCCAGGGCGTGCCATTGCACTTGGATGGATTGGGATCACCCCAAAAAATCGTGCATGGAACGTAGGACAGATATCAATTATCAAAAGTAAATGAGTGGACCTGTTGCAACTTGGTGGTCTTCACAGCCCGAAAACGAAACGTTTTGTCCCTTTTCGAGTGGTTATAGTCGCTGCCTAGGTACTACCTACCTAATTACATAACTTCCTAATAAGAAACGACAACGGTGAACATACTCCAAACGGCCCGAGTATTCCCCGTCCTCGTGGGCCTCGTCTATGGTAGCACGGAGTTGGTGTTCGTTAGTCGGAAAGTCATGGTGGCTGTTGACATAGTAGGCATCTACTCCGTAATCCTTCACCAGTCGCAAATGCAAAGGCGGGGCTTGAAATGCCGCCAGACGGCCCCCTGAGCCTATAGGGAAGATAAGACCCGGTCGCCTTTTTGGTGTACACATGAACCGGAACACCGGTTAGGCATTCGCAGCAAATGGGGAAACGCAAGTTTTGCTATTCTGCAGGTAATGGGCATGCAAGACAACTGCGTATCTGCATATAATTTGACCAAGCCCAGAATTGGACGGTCGAGAGATCCTACTTGACAGAGCTGCCCGGCTATATCGTCCGACTTTTTCGCTACAAGCGGCTGATAATAGAATGCAGTCAAGGACCTATTTCTGCATGCAAGGGAAGTGGACTTGGCACATGGTTCAAGATGTCGAGGTACTGCATCATATGCCTACAATGTATGGTCATCAAACCGACTATCCCAAGTACAAAGCAATACCTATAGTACGGTACAGCGAGCGTGACGGCTGAAAGAGGAGATCGAAACCGAAATCGAAATCGAACCGAAATCGACATCGCAACAAACCCGAAGAGTTCAACGGGAGTGTCCGCCGTTGCTTGCGGCGGGCTAGTTTGCAGCCGCGGCCTGCACGCACAGGGAGACCCGAAGAAGATCGTGGATGGCCGGGTTGCTGTGCAGAACCTCACGGCACCAAGTAACTATGCATGGCCACCTATGTAGGCATGTAAATATTCATCACGCCAGTGACGTGACACAAGATGGGCTCAAACGTATCGCAGAGCGCATGTGCCGATCCAGTGACACTCCCATAGCTGTATACGGTATAGAGGGCCAGTTGTCAGAGGCTGATCTCTGGAGTTGGAGTCTGTCTGAACGTCCAAGTGTTTGTTCGTGGTGTGCGATCCGCCCCTCCATGGTGACAAAATGCTTGCGTGCGGCGAAATAGGCCTACTACGTACGAATCGAATCGACGGGCGCGCAAATGGCGCTTCGGCCATGAAGTATACCATGTAGCATACCCAGTAGTATACAGCACATACAGCTCGTTTATTTGTCCGAATACATGCTTGGCCTGCTACCTAGGTAGCTAGTGTCTCCCTAGGGAGGTACCCTGGAGCTGCGAACTGTGGACTCTGGCAGAGACGAACGTGGGGTCGGACCAAAGACACGAGAGCAGAGCGAGGCCTTGCTGCAGGCCTTTGCCAGGATACACTGCAATACCACCACACCAGAATACAGGCACAAACCTCGAGACGGCACGTAGGAAGTGAAAGGAACCAGGCGATTTCGTCACAGCCCTCTTCGCACCCCAGTCCCATGGCGCCATTGACGAACCAAGCTGAACGCGGCGCCAGGGGGGTGGTCGTGAAGCGGACGACCAATAGCAGCGCGGTGCTGTGAACGTAAAAGGAATCTTGCCTCGGGAGCCGGCAACAAAGGAAAAAGAAGAAAAGGCTTCAGGTCCAAGCCCGACAGGGGTCGCTTGGCTTGCAAAGGCGCCCCCCTCCTTTGTGTTGTAGTTCGAGTCTAAGTCGAGGTTGCGGTTACCCAGAAGAGCATGGTATGGCCTACCTAGAAGATAGAATACCTAGGTATGTAGTTAGGGGGGTTTTTGGGGGTGGGTTTCTCTTGAACTCTTTTTCTCACATCTCTTTGGCTGCTAAGTATCTCGTTAATGGATACAATGGATATAGAATGCATCGCTATAGTGCCTACATGTAGCCACCTACTTGCCTACTCGCCTACCTAGTACGATGCCTAGCATGTCTGTCCTCGCTACTACATACACGTGCGACATAACCATAGTCCAGACGAAGAATGCCCCTGCAAACCTCGACGGGTTTCCGGCACAGCAGGAGAGGAGTATCATGAGGAGCGGTGCGGTGCGGTGCTGTGCGCTATTCGCCATGTTATGGAATTCGATATTAGCGCCCGACGTCGATGCCAATACCGCCCTGTCTCAGCAGGCAGGCAGTTTGCAGTTTATGTGATTTGTTGACTATTATCAATTACTATGTGCGCCAATTGGGCGTAATCCTGCTACATATGTACGTCGTAAATCGCTCTGAGCCGCCATGATGTATGTGTGTGTGGTTCTCTCACCTCACCCGCGAAACCTCCATCTTATACCTGGGAGCACTCGGAGAGCACTATACCTGCATGTTAGGGGAGCCATTATAGGTAGGTGTCTTCCTTATATTCGTCCTTTTTCTTTCTTTTCTTCTTCTACTCCCAGGTGCGTTTGTTCCTATATCCTATCCCCATCAGGCAACCAGCGCATATAAAGCAACTCAATGCAAACTACCTACCTACATATTTGCCTTCATACAGACGCAGTACATGTTCAAGGTTTCCTCTGTGTCCCCTATTGGATACTGATTCATCTAACCATCCACATATATGGCTACCTAATGCAATGCACCTGTGTGTTTTGTCAGTATATGCTGATTGGTGCGTGCAGCGTAGTACCTGTTCTGCACGAAACTGGTTATATATTCGAGGATATAACCCCTCAGCCATATGTATGTAGTTGCAGTGCAGTCGACGTTTAGTAGTGGCGATCGACGTCGATATTCCTCATGGATATCTGGATTTGGCGGACCCCTCACATCGACCGCTTCTCCGCGTTCAAACACCGACCAGGTTTCCCAAGTTGTGTCTAGTATAATACCACCTCGCAACCCGCAGCTCGCAACGGTGTCTTAGAAGCCCGAACGGAGACCGGGTTAACCTGGCCTCATCGGATTTCCCATGCTCAGGGTATCGTCCCTAAGGTTGCACGCAGCTGGAGCAGTTGTGTTCCATGCATGCTATGTTGCTACCCCGCGATGCGCACATCGCCAGCCAATATGCACATCATTTGGTTGCCCATGGCAGGCTTGCTGACCATGATGGTGGGGGGTTTTGGGGGGCATGCGACTGGGACGCAGGAAGGCAGGATAATCGGAATGATAAATGGCTTCTGTTAAGCGGAACATCGTACGAGATTGCGCAGACTGGCAGATCAAGACATGGGGCAGATGCGTTTCAACCGTGCCGCCAAGCCAAATGACATCTCCCCCCCACTGGCAACCGTATATGCACATCATCATGGAAATCCACATGGGAGCTCGCGTGGGAATCTCCGGATGGGCAGAGAGGCACATATGGAGGCCCATGTTGTGTTAACCTACTACGTGGGCAGGCAACCGACGGGCCGCTCTCTTCTCCTTCTTTCCTTCGAGCGGCAGTTCATGGCAGAATCGCAACCGGACGACCAAATCGGAGAAGGTCAGTAGAAATGACAACACTACCTGGATCACTCCATATACGGAGAGAACCGGCATCTATCAACTCTCAACACAACACAACTCATGATATATGATATTATGAAGTGCGGTTTGCCGTTCGATCGCATTGATTAGCATGGATATATCACAAACGAGGTGGGCTACAACGTTCATTGCACAGGCGGGTGGGTAGTACGATCATCTCATATATTGATTGCCTTGGTTACCTCGTTATCTTGTAAATAGGTAGGTACGCAACGCGCTGGCATTGTTGTTTTCCACCCCACAAAGGCCGCGATATTCGAACAGTTAGCCCTCTAGCGCATTCTCATCCCCAGCTCAACATGGCAGCTGCATAGGGACGACGACCACTAACGTGCTAACGGCAGAATATCTCAATCTGCGCAATCCAGCACGCAAAGGGCTAAAGGGGTCGAGGTCAGCTCAACCCAAGGCTAGTGAATGCTCAGTCTTCGGCGAGTGTTTCATCCTACCGAAGGTCAGTCCCTCGTAATTGAAGCCTGATCGTGATCATCCCGTCATGCGGGAGCCCCGATCTTGACTGATAAGGCAGAGAAAAGGGCCGGTGTCTTCCCAGGGCTGCCAGGGCTTGCTGGAGTTATGCGCAGATACGGATCAACGAGGCGCGGGCTGCATGTTTAACGTATTGGCGAACCCGCATAACGTCGAGTTTTCCTGCTCTTGCGATAGATGCTTATTAGCGTGCTGCGGCTTGCCAGAGCTAACGTCCAGAGTGACTACCTCTATGCAGCGTCTCCAAGCGAGACCGACCATGTGGAATGTGGAATGTAGAATGTGGAATGTGGAATGTGGATGTGGGATAGCTAGGGGAAAGCAGACCGGGCCTGTGTAGCCTGTAGCCTGTAGCCTGTAGCCTGTGGCCTGTCAGCCTGTGGCCCTATGCCAGTCGACGCGGACTGAGAAGCAGCTCCCACATCCCGCTTCTAGAAGACACTTAGAACCTGGAATAACTACAGGTCGTTTGGAGAGAGTACCTAACTACGGTATCACCCAACGCGTCTCGTACATACATGCGCACATACCCAGGTATCCAACTGTACGTAACTACATACCGTGACTCCCGAGGTCCTGATTACACACCTACGTGCGCCGTAGTCTACATGCTCCCGTGCTCCGTCCATGCCCGTAGGTAGGTAGGTACATACATACAATTAGTTACCATGATAATTCTCCGTGCATGGCTTGGTACGTGCAACCCACGCAATTCCCAATCCCAGCTGCTCCCACGCCGCCTAACTAGCGACCCAGTGCCAGCGTAGGGGGTCGTAGATCTTCTCCACAAAAGAGGAAAACTGGGCCTCCATCCACTGCGCCGGATCCATCGGGGCTCTGCTGCCAGGTGCTTGGCCGCCCTGTGATGTGAGAATCGATCCCCTTGAACGACCTAGTTTCCTGGGCAGGCCTGGGGAGGTGGCTGTACATACCTGCTTAGTAACTCAGGTCCTGGTCTATAGCCGTGGGAATGTTGTACGATATGTGCCTACTGACATAGCGAATGCAATCACAACCTTGTCAACAACCCGCTCATCAAGTTCGCAGTCAAGTTCACAGTCCGCTCAAGTCGGCATTTGGACTTAAGGGATAACGCAATACGTCCCGGCTTGGACCTGTGCGACTATGGCAGTTATAGTTGTGCTTAAGATTATGGCTATATTAATACGGCCTCCTATAGTTATATCTTTCGGCATCCCGTTCCGGGAATCCTAAAAGGCATGATCTTCCACCGCCTTCTGGTTTACCGATATGCGGCCGCCAAACCCGACCGAGATGATGATACCTAGCCGATTGTGATACCTAACCGCTTTCGCTCATTGGCGAAGCGGCCAAGTCACGATAATGGATCTCCGAACGCCCGTTCAACTATGGGGTTGATGAGCGCCAATGGCCTTGATTCGTACTTAGCAGGATGCTCTAAGGGACACTTATCGCTCACGAGGTCTGTTTCTGCTGTTTTTGGGCAATGTGAGACTACAAGCTTACCCACAAACACACGCCTTGTCAATATATCAATATCATTTGCATTTGCATTTGCATTTGTCTTACACATCACCAGGCCGTGCAGGCGCGAAGCAACATGGGAACAGCGGCACAAATATCCTGCATGGACGCGCATTAGGATTAACCCTGCATCAACAGCCATTTTTGGCCTTGCCCTTGGTGTTCACTGGATGGTCTTCGCCAGCCAAGCAACTGTCGCCTCCGGAGACGGTTAGATCAGGATCTCTGTGCCGCGAACACCCTCGAAGATAACTGGCAGAGGCACCGTAAGACATGCATATCTGCATATGGATGGCACACACACACGCAACACCACCATCATGCATCCACAATCTGACAGACGCCACCACCAACAATAGTCTTTCGCCAGCCAGCCAGCTGAGGTCATCATGTAGGAACGACCTCGTGAGGCGAGAGCTCGACTGTCAGAGGCTGCAGCGATGTTCCAAACAGGCATCCGGCAGCGTTTGGGGAAAGGATCCAATGCAGTGTCAGAGTGTGTCAAGGGCAGCATACCCCAGAATCGGCCCGGCAGTTTGGAGGGCCGGAGCGAAGGGCATCTGCGGAGCGCCACTGGTTGGTTGGGTGAGCTGTCATATTTGCTCCAGGGCCCGGAACCGAATTTTCGCAAAGCGGCAGTCCGAGCCCCCAATCGCTTTTCTGGCGAAAAGGGGCGCGTTCTGCCGGCCGGCATTGGCGGAAAATCCCGCTCTCGGGTTCTACATAGAACCCCAAGCGAGCTGCGAGCAACGGCCAATGCCGCTTATGCAAGCGGTTCATTCTACCGTCCGTACCTTGTAGATGTAGACGCCTGCGACGCGATTACAGATAATAAACCGGAAGGGTAAACTATGGTGCTTGGCTAGCTATCGCTTCCGAACGGATGGGCCGGCTCGTGCGAAGAGGCGGGATCCATGCCCTTAAGGCGCAAGATTTATCAGCCTCTGATGCTCGAGAGGCCACGGACGCGACGCACTCCTTCTGCACGGTGCCTATTGCAGGCATGCAAGACGATGGGGAAACAGCATAACTTGGCGTAATAGCGTCGCAAATATGCCGGTGAGACTGGAACATCTCCCTCACCTTGCCTTGGACAGCCTCGTTCTCGTTGCAACAGACGTATTGTACTACCTGACCAGTCGGGGGCATGCTCGAAGCATCACCACGTTAAATAGCATATTCACGTGCTGTAGCCTGTAGGGGGCTAGAGTCATGCCCCTCGACCTGTTAGGTACTACGTGGTGTGGTACTGGTGCCAAAGTTTCGTCTGGCCTGGGAGAAGGGCCGCATAATACAGGGCTAAAGTGAAATATGATATGCAGCTGGTCTACTGGAGGTAGGTCAATGGATATAACAAGGCTGAGGATATCAGTCCCGCCCGTCACCGCACGCACGCACCATCCCAGTCAGTCCATATCAGCCTCATGCGGGGTGGGCAGTCGGGTCTAGATATTACGTGCGGGATCTGACGAGTCACTTTCTGCTTCCCTGCGCTCGCCGGTCGAAAAGACGAGGTGAGTCAGGTCCCCTGCAAATCGCCTGCAGGTGTTTTCCCTTTCGGAATCGCATGGTGACCGCCTATAAGCAACCACGACCTCAGCTGGGAGTGAAGGAGACCCGGGACCTCGAGAAGTAGCTTCTGGTAGCGGTACTTCCAGCGATAAGCAGCCCTACGACCTGTACCTCCTCGCTTCGGAAATAAACCTCCATGCCATGCCCATGCCATGCCCCCTTCTCCTCCTCGAAGCCCACTCACCATCCACTGCCCGCGTGCTGTATGTACGTAGGTAAGACATGGGGAATTTATAGCAACTGCGCATGCAAGCCCCGTTCCAACTGAGCCAGCCATGAGATCCGCCCAACAGCCTACTTACGAGCTAGCTCCCATTTTTGCTCTCGGTCCTTTTCTATTCCTGTGCGCGCACCCAGCCCAGTGGATGAGATCGGCTGTCTCGGGAGGGCGGACCCCCACACTTCGATCGTGCTCGAGGGACTGCTTAGCAAATGTCTATCTAATGGGGAAAAGCTAAATAGAACCCTTCCATTCAGCCCTACGGGCGAAGGGCTGTAGACAGGGGCTGACATAGGGCCTTTCTGCCATTCACGACAATAATCATTCGCGTCGTTGTTTCTTGCTGCTCATGACAATCTACATACAGAACGAAGCGGGTCTTAGCGAATGCCCTGCCTCTTTCCTTTTGCCCGGCCAGAAACCGACTTGGCCAGAGGTGTCCGGGAGCCCCTGTAGTTTAGTTCTCTATGTTATGCCCCTCCGTAAGGCCGTGCGTGGTTGGCTTTCGTATTCCGGCTCTTACCTCGAACGACGTGGAGCTGCATTCCAAAGCCGTTGCTTCCCTGCTTTGTTTTGACTTCTATCATGATGTGCCCCCTTTCATATTCAAACAGTTTGCCTAGAAGCCCCGTGTCAACTACCACATCCCACGCGGTGAATTTCGACGTATGGGCTTCGAAAGCCATTGCTACATCTTCAACTTCAGCTTCTTGCAAATCGCTCGCTGAGTATTGCCCCTGAATAGTTGACCGCCCTACGTCTTCGGCTACCAACATTCGGTGGTGAAACGCGGAGCCGCTGAACTGCGAATGCTCCGAAGTCCTGAAGACGCGTGGCAAATCCCAGTGATGATACATTGAGCTATTTACTTACCTACCTAGGTACGTACCTGCCCTTACCTACCTACATATATATGGAGGTATATTATTTACCTACCTGAGCTGCAGCGACAGCGAAAGGTTCCGCGCACTGCATCTGTGCGTATGCGTGTGTAAGTATGCGTGCGCCACCAACCTACTGCCCTGGATTAGTGCGGACCTGTGCAGTCGAAGTAATTTGCTCAGGTCCATATCTGAAACACGAATTTGGCAAGTCCCGGCGTGCCACAGAGGCGTCCGACTGCGGGCATGCGGCCGGTTGCAGAGGCCCGACGCCTCCTGATCGAGATCTTCGGTCCGACGCATAGAACGCGAGCAGATCCGGTCGCGCCCCATCTACACGGGCAGGCACAAGTGCCCGTGCCGCCGCCATGGCTGCTGCTGGGCGTTCGGGCGCTCGGGGTGGGCCGAGGGGGTGAAACGCTGTCTCTGGACTTTCCCGGCCCTGCCACCTCATGTTGGTGCCTTCACCTAGGCTGTCCGTTATATACTCATCCGACGGGACATTGATCTGGATCCATAGTAGGTAGACGGCCATGCAAAGAAATAGGCGCTGTTGTTTTTATTTTTTGGTCTAGACTCTCGCCATGTCTCGGGCCTACCTAATATGCAGCGGTGGTTGCTGGTTGCTATAAAGGGGCACGCATACGACTATACGCTAAGGGGGTCCTCCTCCCCTACCTCCGAAATTGCCAGGCCATTCACTTATACAGACGTCGAAAATTTTTGGTCGCCGATGCCCAACACTGCAGCGCCCTGCTTTAATCTTCTTCACCGGTCTCCGCCGGTCTCGTTCGAGGGGGGCTGAGGATGTTTACGCGTCGCTATTCGCCCGCGAAAAGTCTCCTGTTGGGAGAATGCTGCTGCAGATGCATTAGCCTCAACTTGCTCAGCCTGCGTGTGGTGTTCGCGTCTCGCGCCCCCTTGTATTCCTTTTCTGGGCACATTATCTCTATATTAAAGGAGGAGCAGCGGGTGGAGGTGAAGGATTTAGTTCATACAAATTTTCACACAAGTACGTATGTATACTCACTCACTCACTCGTTCGCTCGCTCGCTTGCCCGATCATAGTTGCTCGGCTGGGAAATGAGGTATTTTTCTTCTTCCTCCTCTTCTTTCTTCAAATAAAACCACACGTTTCACTGCCTACCGCTAAAGCCGTGAGACAAGATCGATGAATGGCTCAGACGGGGTTTGCCCCTGAACATCATTCGACTTGTCGCGGGTAACCACAGCATCTCCCCTTTGACACATCGCGCGTGTATGCCCGCTTCCGCCGCCCAGCCGCCCTCTCGAACGACCGCCACCCACCGAAAGTAACCACTACCGGACCGGATGCAAACACGCGATTGCCCATTGTTAGATGCGTGTGTAACTTGTGCACGGCAGCCGTAGATACCCAGGACTTGTCACGCTTGGTAGGTAGGCAGGCGGCGCAACTCACTACGCAACCAAGCTCTCAGCTAGCGTCAGGAAGGAAGAAGCGCTAAGTTTAGACGCCGCGTCAGCGCGAATGGCTGCTTTTCCGCCCCTTCTTCTTTTCTCTTTTCTCTTTTCTCTATTGACAACGGCGAAATCTACACGGCTACCATGTCCATCCGCTTAGAGGGAGGGTGGGAGGGGAGGGGAGGAGAGGGGACGGGGAACGGGGAAAGAAGGGTCTGTCGAAGTCGAGGGACGGGGCGGATGGTGGTAGGGTTGGGTAGGTAGCGTAGGTAGGTGTGGTTGGGTAGAGTCGTGTGGTGATATCGTAGGTCGTGGAACGTAATACGAACCAAACTTTTTTTGATTTCCCTCTCGTTGCCCTGTCAGCTTCGGAGTCATCTCCGTTGCGTCCTGTTCGGTCTTGGACGCAACCAGGAGTCTGATTCGGCCACCAGCCCGCATGAATAAGTATGTACATAATGTGTGTGTGTGTGTGTGTGTGTGTGTGTGTGTGTGTGTGTGTGTGTGTGTGTATGGGTGCATCGCGCCCAGAGGGCTAGATAGATCTGCGGCGTAACCAACCTCCTCGATTCAGTCACCTATCCATTCCTCCCTTGATCTCGCCTATCACCTCATCACCCGCCGGGCCGCACCGGCCGCTCGAAAGTCGAGCCCGGCCCGGGTCGCCCCCCTACTTGGATTCCTGAGCACCCCTTGGTCACCGCGCCCGGACGCCCTGCCATCGGTGATCTTGGCAGGCTGGCCGGCTAGCCGGCTCGGTCGTCTTGTGGCCGACGTCGTAGCCTCATGTTTGCTCGACGTATGGATGAGGTAGAGATGTATCAGCTTAGTTGCTTGACGTAATCGACTATTAGACATAAGCAGGGGGCGGAGCGGATTATGTGTGCAAGTATTGGCATGTATTGTGTGTGGGTGGGTGAGAGTAGGCAGACAAGCAGGCAGGCAACTATGCCGGTAGGCAGGACATGTAAGGTCAGGGTGAAGAGACGTGGCCGAATCACAACATTCGAAGCTGTTTTGTTCGGTTCCTTATCGTCCTCTTTCTGCAGCGCATCCCCAGGACCCCAGGACCCCAGGAAGCAAAGGGGCCGAGGCTGGCGAATGGAGGCCGAACTAGAAACTGCCGGGCTCGTGATGAGGTCAACATGACGAGTCGAGCTCGCCTTCTTTGCTTTTTCCATTCCCCTTCTATTCCATTTTCTGGTTGTTCTTTTCCGTGCGACCCTTGCAGCCAGTCGCCCGTGTAACGACTATAGGGATCTATCCTTCTTCTTACCCCGAGCGGCAGGAGGTCGTAGTCTGGTATGGCATAACATAGATCCAAAGTATGCGGCCAGGCGATGGCACTACGAGTTGCGAGCGAGCGCGCTCGCTGGCCGTGTTTGCGATAATGCGCGATAACGCATGAGGTAGTACATTCGCCGGGGACAGCGACCCCACAAGCATCCACGTCGAATCGGATCCTCCCCCTCGAGGGGAATTATATGAAATAAAGGAATGGCCCCCTTCTGCGGCCTCCTTCCTTGTAACCCTTCAGGAAGCATCTTTCGTTTCAGCTGCTGCTGCTGCTGCTTCTTGCAGTGGCAAAAGGAGGAAAAGTGAAGCTAAGCTAAGCTCGCGTAGGCACCGCAGCTGCAGGTGTTGTGGTCTGCGGGCTGCAGGGTGACGACGATGACTGGCGCGAGCGCAGCCTTGTATCGGCGAATTATGGACCACGTGCGTCGCTGGGGGAGGGGGGGAGCACTTCGCAAACCGCATACCTAGGATGACGGCTCGTGAGATCGGCGGAGCTGGGGGCGGGCGACTCAAGTACCTGGCCTCGGAGTACATCGATGTAGCTCCTTCCTCTGCTGCTCCCAGGCGGACGCAGTCGTATTCCGCGGAAGGGATTTCTTGGCGGTGAGCGCGCGAGAGTGGCATCCGGCGAATCATGGACATCCGCCGTGTCGCTACCGTATTCGTGACTATTGCGGTAAATATCAATCCTCTTTCCCCCTACCTATAGGCCAAGTTGCCCTCCGGGAACGACACGCTGGATGGCGATCCGTCCTCGGTGATTAGCTGAACCGTCCAGCTTTGCGAGAGCTGGGATCAGGGTTCACGAACATGTTTCGAAACTGCATGTGACTCTGTTGCACATCCGATTGGGAAAAACAGAGGTGCAAGGCACGCTTCGAGAGTCATACGATGGTACAGAAGAAGCCGTCCTAGCCGTACGTTCCCTTCTCTACCATATGCCAGATAAGGATACCAGCGAGGGAAGCACCGACGGCGATTCTAGAACAAAAAGGTAGCTAGGCCATGTCGACCCCAAGAGATTCAAATAGCCAATGGCTATAGAGAGGGCGAAATCAACCACTGACAAAGGTACAGCTACTGTCTCAAGCCATGGTTACTCCAGACGTGTTCTGGATAATGGGAGAAACACGCATGAACCAGTGGGGAAATCGTACGTTCTGTGCCGTCTCCGAAAACAGCCCAGCACTATGTATAGGGGTCTGTCGTGTTCTCTGATAGGTCCGTAAGTATATTACGATATAGGTGTACTGAAACTATCTACCCTCTCCTTAATTCAGTTAATCTATGCGATGGCACTTCTAATAGTGCGTCTACTCTACGGAACCTTTGCGCTCACCTGCTCTACTGCCGCTCACTCCATGGTTTGCTTCATTCTGATTTTTAAGGGATCACATGTGTGCAATAGAATGGTGGGCATCGGGTTCTGTATCTATGTTGGGAAATCGAAAGCGCCCCCTCCCCCTCCCCCAGGGGGTTTGAGCGTCGTATGTATCCGAAGGTAGGTAAATATATGGACTGGGTTCAAGAAGATTGGGACACCAAGGGGATGATACATAGTTCGTAGATAAGTTCCGCCTTGCGGGTTATACCTTCTGATCATGAAAGACAAGGCTGTAAGCAAAGCATAGGTGTTTGACAGGGACTATGAACTTGCTTCTTCCCAATGGACAAGAAAACATATGTCCTTCGAACATCAATTTCTTCGTTTACAAAGACTTTTAGCCGGGCATAAACTTCGGTCGAGCTTTCGACAATTTGGTAATCTTGAATCACAGCAACAGTGACGCATGCTCTTTCTCGTAAGGTACGATAGATATAGCCTTAGTGATACCGTTACCTCATAGCCCATATATGCCTTACAATGACTTGTAAAGTATTTGCATGTGGACAAGGGCAATGCGTTGATTGTAGCAACAAAGATAATATGGCAGCAACAATGTTAACTTGTTTAGCGTGATCCCTGCCCAATATGGACATCTTTCATGTAGGGAGCAGATGAAGTCTAATTGAGCTCCGTTACAACAAGGCCTAATATGGGGATGGAGATAATAACGCCATTTAGCACTTCCACTGTCTAGATGTCAGGGAGTGTGGTGTTTTAAGTTATAGACCAGCTTCCAAGCATGGGGGAGGTATATAACAGGATGTTTCATAGTATCTATAAGCCACGAGGGACAGCACAGGATTTATGTGACCGTAGCCACCCAGACTAATATTTGACAAAGTAGTCTAACTTGTTCCCTATAGCCCATCCATTATCATCTCATGACACTGAGTGGAAATTGTGATGGCCCCATATTTAACCTAAGTCCTCTAGAGTATTAACCCTCTAAAGTTTTCTTTGTTGGAGCAAGCAAATCTTAGAATTACTTTAGCCTGTCACTCCGACGTCGATAGCTAGTCCTTGTCGTACCAATTTAGAGCCTTAGCGATGTCAGGTTCAAAAGGGGTGATTATCATATATACTCTAGTAATAATGCGTTCCCAGAGTCATGAGAACCTGCTTTTGTCTGAGTTGAGTGTGTCTTGTTCCTGCGTCAGATCTCGTTCTAGAAGGCGAAGAACACGCTGATAGCGACGCCCTGATGATATTGTTTAATGACTGAGTAAAGACGAATGTCCTTGCTTGTGATAATAGTATCTAGAGCCTCAGTTTTCCCTACTTTGTGTAGTGAAATTTGGGTTTTGACACCACAGGAAAGCTCAGAAACTGCCTTTTAGAGGCATGAAGCCCTAATACAGTAGAAGTCTCAATCATACACTTTGTATTCAGCTTTTCTCCTCGCTCCAGATCTTGACCTTTACTCTCAAGCAGGCTAAATAGGGACTCCACGACTTCAATCTCGTGGACATGGATCCTTGGATTTCCTTGAACCAACCCACGAAACCCGCCGGGTCCGGTGATTGACATCACCCAACCCAAACGAAGAGGTTCGTCGATGTAGTTGAGTTGCTTTCCAGCTTACATCTAAGCTTTATCTCCAAGACTATAGTGTAATCGTCGTTCCTTTCTATAATCAAGGATATGTCAGAACCACTGTATCATGCTATCAAAATAGAAGAAGAAGTGACCGTCAAAGTGTATGACATTGCGCCTAGTAATAGTGACAATGGTATAAACATCATCAAATAGCGTATGATCAACTGTAAGCGCCAATACTGAGCACTTAGAAGCTATAAGTCTTCATCCGACCAATCGGGAATTGTTGTTAGCTATAATTCAATAGTAGCGAATGTTACACTTCGGGCCAACTGCAGGCCCGATCCGAGACATCCCCGCATATGGTAATCTCAACTACCTATTCGCCATCTAGAGTATATCAAGGTCGTTCTTAGTTGTTTAGGCGATGCCTATTGTACCGTCCAAGATTTGACTCTTTAGGTTGCCAACTATGTTCAAGTTCTTAACGGTCGCTTTCGCCAGTGTCTCCTTTCTGCAGTCTATTCACGGCAAGACAACTCCAGAGGGAGGCTCAGAACCCGGTGAGTTCACCACTCAGCGATTTCAGCTAAGCTAATAATATAGAAGCGACTGACGTCAAGTGCAGCTAATAGGGAGCCGTTGACCATTGAAACTGTGGCTAATGCTGGAATAACAGTGACAGTGCCAGACAGTGGTCTCTTCCCATGCGAAAGGCTACAACTTGCAAATAACGCCGTTGCTAATCTTACGGCTATGGCCCTGGCGAACATTACACTGTTCGATTTTGAGTATGACAGTAAGCCCATCACCGTGACCACCCAGGCTTCCTCCACAAAGTGTAAAACGTATCCCGGCGACCCGTTATGGCCTTCCGAGGCTCTTTGGAAAATATTCGATCTCCTACTTGGCGATGGAGCTCTGATAGAAACTGTGCCTTACGCCGCAGCTTGTTACACTGATTTTGGCTCATACAACAAGACTAAATGTAAATTTATCACCAGCAACTGGTTTAACGGCTCTATATATCAGTAAGTTGTCTAGCTAAGCACGGAGATCCTATTTATACTTAAAGCTACCAGAACCAATGACCCAACAGCGATCGCAGCGAACTTGTTTCAAGGAATGACATGTATTCCCCCAGGCATTGACTCCTCGAAGAACGTGTGTTCCCTTGGCGGCTACCCTGCGTACAGCGTCGCAGCTACAGATGTTGTTCAGGTACAGCTGGCGGTGAACTTGGCCAGGAATTTGAACCTTCGCCTAGTCATTAAGAACACAGGGCATGACCTGGCAGCCAAGTCGACGGGAATGGGGGCACTCTCTATTTGGACGCACAATTTCAGGGCAATTCAATTCTTTGAGCCATACAAGGGGCATAATTACTCGGGACCCGCGATGAAGCTTGGCTCTGGTGTGCAGGAGTTTGAGTTATACGAGGCAGCAGACAAGTATAATGTTACTGTGGTCGCTGGCGAGGGGCATGTAAGTCTTCCACCGCCTCGTGTCCCAGGTTTTGTGCTAAGTCCACTCGCGCAGACTGTCGGCAGTATGGGTGGCTACATTCTTGGTGGTGGTCACTCGCGTTTGTCTAGCATATACGGCTTGGCTGCGGACCAAATTCTGTCTCTGAACGTAGTTATGGCTAATGGTCACTTTGTCACTGCGAGTCCTACTTCCAACGCCGATCTGTTTTGGGCATTAAGGGGTGGCGGAGGCTCTACGTTTGGGGTGGTGATATCTATCATCATCAAGGTCTTTCCCAGGATGAAAGTTTCTGCCATTGATTGGACCTTGAACACAAACATGAACGTGTCAACCCCGCAGTTCTGGGCAGCATGGTACGAGGTATTCCAGGAACTTCCTACGTATACGGACGCCGGAAACCATCTTTTCTTCACTATCAGTAAATCGGAAGATGGTCAGTTCGCGTCCAATATGGGACCATGGTTCGCCCCTGGAAAGACCAAGTCCGAGCTCAAGAGACTCGCCGCTCCACTCTTTGCAAGACTTCAGGCTTTGGGGATTAATCTCGACCCTGTATTCCAAGAATACGATAATTTCTACGATGCGTGGGGCGCCGATCTCACAGTTGGGGGATGGGGCACACAAACTGCGCGAATAGGCAGCCGTCTCCTCCCCAGAAGCATTTGGAGAGACCCAGGGCACCTCAAAGCAACTTTCCAAAGGCTCAGAAGCATCGTGGAAGATGGGGGGATCTGGCTAGGCACGGCAATGGAACCCGCTGGCAAGATAGGATATCCAGACAACGCAGTCAATCCCGCCTGGAGAGAAGCGGAACACTTCGCTATCATTGCGACGCAGTGGGGTTCCAGAGACCCGGAGCCTGTGAAGAAGGAGAAGAGCGATAAGCTCACATTCGACTGGATGCCGCGTTTGAGGGAGCTGTCGCCCGGGGGCGGCACGTACCTCTCCGAGTCGGACTACATCGAGCCCGACTTCACACAGTCGTTCTGGGGCAGCAAATACCCGCGTCTGTACGAACTGAAACAACGCTATGATCCCCGAGGGGTGTTCTATGCCCACCAGGCTGTTGGATCAGAAGATTGGCAGATGACGGAGATGATTTTTGGGAACTTGCCATCACAGAATAGCAAGTTATGCAGGATATGAGAAATCGAAAGTGACAATTGCGCACATCAAACGTTTGGGCTCCATGGAGACTTACAAACTACTGTTACGCGTGATGCTACGAAGGGCCCAGGAAGGAACAGAGATTATTACGGGGTTTCAGTTACAGTGAGATAGGTATGCTTTATCATGTTACACAGCTGTGCCCTCGTACTTGAAGTTTTTCATGCTATCGTAACATATCCATATCAGAAACACTTTGATCAAAAACAAGTTACCTATATGGGACCAAGAGAACGAGCTCCAGGGTGATCCGTGAGTCGTTGCAATACGCGGACCAGGGAACCCCCGAAGCAACAGTACAAATGGCAGTATCTAGTAAGTACGCGCGCATCTGATATTGGCCATGGCTAAGAGTCGTTGGCGGATTAAGCCTTAAGGTGTCGTGTGGGCCATTCAGTATCGGACTTATAACCTCCTAGCTATATCCCTCATAAGTCTTCCATCAAAGTTTAACTGGGAACTGGGCCGGGCTATATCAATGGTTGGGTCGGTGATCAGTGATCCTTGGCGTTGTGTTTTTGTGGTCCCCTGCCTCCCTCTCCCCCCTTTCCTTGAACCATTTGCTACCTCGTCTCGATATTATATTGTGATTCTTACCATAATGTAGCTATATTGCATCCATGCATCCTTTTGACCATATGACCATATAAGAAATATGGATACCTCGTGCAAACCACTTTTTGGTGCAAGTGGAGGCTTCGCAACGAGCTCTCGCTCCTGTATGCACCCACGAAGCAACCCCGTGGGGTGTTGTGGGTAATCTCCACAGCAATCATGCACTTACGAAAATCAGTGGGTGCATATGGTGTGGGAACACTGTAAAGGCAATACAGTGGTACCAACCGTGAAGCCGTAAATACGTACCGGGAAGCTATTTCTTGGTGTTGAAGTAGATCACCAACCCCTATCATCCCTTGAGTACCCGATCATTCGAGGATGATAGCATAGCCACCATTAGCTCGAGTTCTATACTTTATACATAAGCCAATGGATATGAGAGATTCCAACTAATCATATAAGAACTCTGAGTAGCGGGTTATTGCACAGCCATACTTCATTGGATCGGATGATGACGTGTATCCGTGGTTGCGCCGTGGAGACCCCGATTCGCAACCGGACTTGAAGTATTGAATCCACTCGGACAGAAATCATGCCGTAGATGTTACGGAAAAAGACGCCGACTATTTACTTTTCCTTTTATCGGGACAGTTAGACCCCAATCTCTTCCAGGGTCCAGGTAACCTCTGGCAAAATCACGCGAGACCTGACTCCTTGCCCCAAGGGTCAAGGCATTATATGAAAACTAGAGTAGTATCCTACAGGGAAGGTACAAGATTCGAGTATTGCATTCTAATGATACAGGATCAACGAAGTCAACAAAATGGGGCCTACGTGTATAGGAGTATAACGAGGGAGTACACCATCGCCTATGATTAGATAAATCAAAAACAGTGAGCAGTATTCATCTACCGTGATTCGATCGTATGAGATAAGCCATGACCCTCCTAGTCTGGTGCTTTTCGAGGTCCTCTCTGGCCAATAAGATACAAGATAATGATACCTTGGCAAAGACCCGGCCATTGAAAGTTTCTGACGACAGTATACAGTATATTATGCTGATCTCCCGGTGTTTGTTTCAGACCGCTGCATGCGCTATCATGTCTAGGCGGATATTGAGCAGGAATCTCCAGTGTACTTCACGGGAAGTTGGTTTTGTCCGAAGGTTACGAGCCACCGGGCTAGGATTTCCCGAGTCTGTATGCAAGAGAGTCTACGCATATGCATCCCCCACAGTTTAGGTGCACTTCTTCAAAAATGCTAAGAACCACGCCAAACGCAGAACCTGGTACACGCTTGGTAGAGTACGTCAGCCCAGCCTATGCTAGAACATAGTGTACACCGGGGACCGTAATATAGCTTGCATGCATATATCTCAACCGGGACAAGCACACTGAATCTGAATCATGTACTAGTTAGACTCTCGTAAAAGATCTCGTTCTAAGTTGGCATGCCCGGGATTTTACGTACAGTAGCACAGGATTACCCTTCGTACATTTTGTATACATTTGTCAAATACAGCATGACTCAGGGGTTATAGTCCCCGACCGGCACCAAGGCGGCCTCTCCATAAAAGCGGACGAAGGGACTTTGTCCGGCTTGACACCCTGCATCCGAGCCTTCTTCGTGCGGCTGAGTAGGGTGGGGGCGCAAGAGACACGGCTCTTGATAGCTTCATGTGATATCCCGCACTAATAGGCTTGGAATCTTGGCCATATTCCCATATTCGGCGGCCCCTGATGAACTGGTTTCCAGCCGATCCGGGGTGCTCAAGTATATGGTGTGGACCCACAAAACGCTACAGCCCCTGAACGCTGACCACGCGAGCTCTAACCAACCTATAGTGTCGGACATCCTTGCCTTGCCAGGCAAACTTCTTGTCAATCAGCGAACCCACATACATGCAGAACCCCTTGTCGGCGCCCTGGTTTTGGGCGGAGCCCCGTACACAGATATACGCAACGTTGTCGATGAACGGTATTGTTGCGCCGTCCATCGTTTCCCGAGCCGGTATCTTGTCGCCGACGTTGCCCCGGGCCTCATGCATGATCGGGGACAAAGGGACGGCACAACACGGCTTGTCCAGGAGCCCGTAAGATGACCGTCAGATAACCCTGTTCCGCTACCTACATTCGTCGTCTTCGAACATATGCAATCCTACAATGGAAAGTAGGTCACAGCCGAGGCCTCATCAAAAAAGGGAATACCTTCTACGGCAGGGTGTGTGGTAGTAGGTAGTCACAGTCCGGGTTGAAACGCGCAAACATTGTAGCGAAAGGGAGGAAACCATTCAATTCTATGATCTACGGAATTTCTGTTTCTATGATGCTACCTGTCTAGATATGCCACCGAGTTCAGTAGGTAGTATATTCCCGACCAAGTTTAGGCTTCATAATCAAGAAAACCACGACCTTCTAAGCCATTGAACCCCCCAAGTTTCTCCAACGAACTTCACACCGGACGGGACGGGATGAAATGTGGGGGTTCCCCATCGATCTCGCGTAGCTGTAGGCAGTAGACTAATGATGGTAGTAGTAGCAGCAGTAATAGCAGACGCCCAAGCACCTCAAGAGGCCTCATCGACTAGACAACGATCGTGATGGTGGTGGTAGTGGTGTTGGTGTTTAGACTGGAAGAAACTCAGGAGTTGCCGGCCAGGGATCTCGTTCCATTCAGTCCTTGGAGCGGTGCAGGGTGCCAGTGACGTAGTTCTCGTTGCCGAGGGCGTCGAGCTCGGCGAGGTCGTCGGCGGACAGGGCGAAGCCGAACGACTCCAGGTTGGACTGAATGCGGTGGGCGGTGAGGGACTTGGGCAGGACGATGTTGCCGCGCGACGCGTTCCAGTTGAGCAGGATCTGAGCCGGGGTCTTGCCGTTTTTCTCGGCGATCTTGACGATGCGCGGGTCCTGCAGCTTGTTGCCGCGCGCCAGCGGCGAGTAGGCCTCGATGGCGATGCCGTGCTTGCGGCAGACCTCGACGAGGTCCTGGCGCTGGCAGAACGGGTGCACCTCGATCTGGTTGACGGCGGGGACGACGCGGGCCTCGGACAGCAGCTCGCCCAGGTGCGAGGCCCCGAAGTTGGACACGCCGATCGAGCGCACCTTGCCGAGCCGCTGGGCCGTCTCCAGCGCCCGCCACGACTCGTGCCGCTTGTCCCGGTCGTCCGACGGCGAGTGGATCAGGTACAGGTCGAAGTAGTCCAGCTGGAACTTCCTCAACGACTCGCACAGCGCGTTGAAGGTCGCCTCGTAGCCGTGGTCGGCGTCCCAGAGCTTGGTCGTGATGAAGACGTCCTCGCGCGCGTTGCCCGTCTTGTCGAGCCACTTGCGCAAGGCGCGGCCGCAGGCCTCCTCGTTCGCGTACCGGGCCGCCGAGTCGATGTGCCTGTAGCCGGCGTCCAGCGCGGCCATGACGGCGTCCTCGGTCTCCTGCCCGTTCGGGGCCTTGTAGACGCCCAGGGCGAGGAGGGGGATCTCGTTGCCGTCGTTGAGCTTGACGGTGATAGACCCGGGGGAAGAGGGGTATTCTGGGGAACTGTACCCGCTATCCTTCCTAGTGGGGAGGACTCTCTCAGTTCCCAACTGGACGGGCGTATTCGACTGCGGGCGTGCTAAAGTAGCCGCCATGGCTAAGATTTGACTTTGGAAAAGGGGTGGAGGAAAAGGGGTTGATGGGATGAACGATGAGCTGGCTCAAGAGACTCGACAATCCAAAGAGGTCAGATTCAAAGCAGTAGCACACTACTGGAGGTTTGTGGATGATGATGAGTATGGTCAGCAGCAGGAAGAGACTGTCGACCAACACCCATATTTATAATCTTCATCGACCCGGTTCGGTTCGGTTGAAGGCACGGTTACCCACTCCTGATTCACTCTTGATTTTCCTGGAGAAACGAAGACAGGCCTTTCTGCATTCCTTGAACCCCCGCCCGCCCACGCGAAGCAGTGTGAATGTGAATTGTACCATGCACGGGATGTGTGGTTCTGGCGCCATCTTAGTTGATAGTAGACTTATCTTGCCAAACTGATGTCTTGTTCTTGTGGTCCCTCCCCAGTGTTTCCTTACCAGCCGAGTGCGGCGATGTTCCTTTGCACCACTTGTAAGATGTGGGTTCCGTGGTGTAGAGCAGGTACAGAACCGACCCACCACTGCTGCTTTCCGAGAATTCATCGTAACTAACCTATGCGGCCGGAAGTGTGATGATGTCCGCTGTACTCCTGCACGCCGTTGTTTTATGTGTATCAACCACACGTTCTGCGTGAAGATACCTGGTCGTCCATCGGCTTGGCGAAGCAGGTTCGCGGCGCGCATTACCTTATCTTGAAGCTAGCAAGACAAAACGGATGCATGTCATTGCCAGCATTGGTCTACGGCGTAAGACTTGCCTGTATGCACACAGTAGGCGGGCGTTGTGGAATAGAACCCATGTCCCGCGGGCTGTGAATGGTTGCACCGTCATGCATCCACAAAGCATGGGGGCCTGACGGATATGCAAGACGTTTTGCCAGCCCTGTCGTCTTGGAACTACATTAGGGATGTATCTGGTCCCCTAGGGCTCCCGCGCTTGATTTCGTCATAAGGGTTCTGTTGCAGCCATGGTCACCTTATCTGGGGATCAGCCCGACATGTGATAATATGAAAACTGACTGATTGAGTTGCATACCAAGATACCGAGGAGGCTTTCCCCTAGACGTAGATTACTATACACCGCAGGTGTGATGTAGCATTGTCTGATTAGTGGCAACCCGTCCTCGAATACAACCGAAAGCTACACCGACCTTTCAGCCTTCTATACCACCTTTGCATGGTTATCCTGCCGGAGGTCGGCGCCGGCTGTAGCAACCAGGAAACCTGCTTGAGCCGGTAACGAACTTTGGTGGAAGATCAACCCTGGCTGGTGTCCATGGAAGTTGCCGCTGGCCTGCCTCACCTCGCCCATAGTGCTGTGACCATGCGCTTGGCTGCTTCTAGCGAAAGCGATGATCGGAACGAGGCCCAAAATCATGGTATAGTTAGAGCCAGCGCGCGCCAACTTGGCCACGACCTCATCAGAGGTAGCTTGTAACTGTCTCCTAGTAAACGAGGTTTGTGAAGTTGCTGTTCTTCAGTTAATTGTTTACTAGTCTGGGTTCTTTTCTCCTAGACTGGACCGATATCTGGGGAAGGAGGGGGAAAAGGGGGTCAGAATTAAGTTTATGGAACTCTCATCGCGATGGAGACGAAGTAAAGCACCTTTAATTTATGGAACTATGGAGTTGCGGATACATTTCACCCCATTTCACGCGTGGTTTTGGGCCCTCTTCTGCCCCCCGCCCTTCTGATAGTGGGAAGAATAAACGCGCGATAATAATCCATGGTTTTCTTGGCCCCCTTACTGGTTCGATGCATTGCATCTGCCTAACTTCTGGTTAGTAGCAGCCCAAAGACTAAGAAATATACTAACAATCCTGGATATAGCTTGCAATGCGTTCACTAACACTGGTTTCCCATGCATCTAAACTGTTATATATACCTCGATTAGTCATGTTTCTCATAAGCTGCTTGGCAAAAGTATGAAGTACACCTCAAATATCAAATATTACCCCACCACCTACCCCGCGTAGCCCCCAAAACACCCCTTTTTTCATCGTACTATGGATATGATAATAAATATTAGGTTTTATAATTGTTTACTCGGAAAGAAATGATGATGATCAAGTACATGCCACATGAACCATGGCCCCTGTGGTGTTAGTCACAGCGTTCCGCATGCAGTCTGCCACCACGCATTTTGGTGATATAAAACAACCGGAACCCTTGATAAGGATGTATGCAAATAGAGGACGATATAACAACCCTCAGCGAGTACCTATGCAGTGAGTATGCACAAGCAGGGGTCATGAGTGTAAGGGCTGAGGGGCAGATGGATGGAGTATTTCGTATGCAGCTAACTGATACGAATAGCATAACTAGGTAACAAGGAGTGGACCAATAATAAAACCAAAAACTACCGACTGTGTTTACGTACGGTAAATGCAACATCGAATGCCTGGTTGGCTAGTATGCTTAGGTAGGGCTTGGTCAGACTATCGTCTGCCATGCGAGGAAATAGATACGCGACTCAGCCCACCTGGCTACCTGAATACGGACAAACTGGGTATCTCCAGACTGCCAGACACCCCAGACTGCACCGATCCTCAAAATCTGGAAGAATGCAAGCAATCGGTAGTTATGCTATCCGACATGAGCAACATGAGCTGGCAGGAAAATAGGGGCGGCATCATGTCATGCAAAACACAACCAACAGGGCATCTTCAGTGACAAGTAGCACTCGACGTTGTGTCTTAGTATCCTGTATCCTCACCTTGTTACCTTCCTGTGTTGATGTTGGATCAGCCCTTGTAGCTGTAACCTCGATAGCTCTCGAGCATGATCCAAGCCTCAGATCATCGACTCAGTACGCAGCTACGAGGTATGCACGCAGCCAGAGTGCTGCATGTAACCATGGTATGTATCATATTCATCTACCTACCTACCTGGGTAGCGACGAAACACATCTACATGTATGCACTTGTGTATGCACTTATGCATGCACTTACTATTGACTGCAACTCTTCCGAAGAGGGGCGGCAAAGTCGGTATAGCAACCGAGATAGGCCATTCCTGCCGGGGGGGTTGGGTGGAGCTTCGCAGGCCCATTCTATCGTCATCAAGGGGACAGAGAGCACACAGTTAGCACAGTTACCGGAGACCCGGGGCGTATGGATTGTACAGAAGTTCATGTCTATCTAGTAGGAAAGTATGTGCTACATAGGCTGATAGGGAGGTAGTTCCACAAAGTTGCACCACCTACTATCTACAGCAAATCAACCGAAAAGGCCGACTTCGCAGGTAACAACATAATCCTCTCTTCTCTATCATCCGGACTATCATCGACCAGCGCTGATACAAGGTATGACGGCAAGCCGCGAGAGACGACAGGAGACGATGAGAAAACTGGCCAGCTGGTATACAGTCTAACTACGTAGCATACAGTCTACCCCCTTCCCTCGGGGGCCAGCACATCGCACACCATAGCGACCGCACATCGCACATTTTCGGCCATGTCGGATGTAATGGTTGCATGCCTATAGTGGTGGAACTCCATGCCGTTTGCGCGTCCGTCCATTGTGGCGCATTCGCAAGCAGATTCGCAACTGATATGGACAATTTCGACAGCATCTTAAATCACTTGGGAGCACACGCTCTCTCACACCGCCCCCTGTAGGTATGGGAACGAGAGGCTCTCGTAATATTCGCTGACTGTTGCATGGTATCACGGGCTACGTGGGCGACGGGCTACGACACCAAATCTATGCTCATGATATAATTTTTCGATCATGCTCGTGCCTCGAAAACTAAGTGTGGTAACATTCTGCGACCAAAATCCCTTCTTCGGATCCTAGCAGCTGATAGCCGTTGTCCAATGTCCACCTCCTATCACAAGCCATCTTCCGAGGAAGTCCACCAACTCGATGAGCTTTTCTTTCCCGGGGGCATAGAATCGACGAGCATCTGGAACGGGCTTCAGGATTTGCCTCTGGGAGCTACCTGCGTCCAGGACAACCTCCTCGGCCATGCCCCTCGTGGCTCGAGCTCCTTTCCTGCCAATCTCACTTTGCAAGCGGCAACCATTGCTTGAACCAACTGACGGCGGCATTTTTCCCGCGAACCAACGTGTCGCGTTCTCCAGGTACCTTCTCATCGCCACGCGAGAGGGCGCCGTGGACCGCCTTGGGGAAATGCTGAAAGTCGAATGGGATTTGCAGCTTCGTGAGCGTCTCGAAAGTGTATGTCTTCATCTCGGGCGTATACATCTGGTCGATCTCGGTTGACAGCATCTGCACGGGCACCGCAACCTCGTCGATGTCCTTCTTCGTCAGGTGCGACGGATGCCCGGCGCTGACGAAGTCAACGAGAGGTGGCTGGTGCTCTCGGGCACCTAGTCGGAACACTGCCCATCCCCCGTAGCAGAAGCCGATGGCGCCGACCGTCTTGTACTTCTCGCGCAATTCGCGAGCGCAGGCAAAGATCTCGGGCTCTCGCACTTCTCTGCCGTTCGCCTTCTGCCAACCGGCCAAGTCGATCTTGTCAAACTGCTGGGTAGCAACGAGGTCGAAGTCAACCACCCAGCCGTCGAAAAAGTCCGGTAGGTAGACGGTAACGCCGGCCTCTTCGGCGAAGTGGTCTGCGAGAAGGCGCGAGTTGGGGAAGGTCCAGCCTAGGAGATCATGGATGAAGAGCACAGCCGCGTCGGGGTTGTTGCCAGCGATGTATGCGGGATTGTTGCCCAGCTTTCCGATTCGGCCGGTTGGTTGGCCCTCCCATTTGAAACCTTTCAAGCAGCACGTCGCCATGGCTACTGATCTTGCTTATGATTATCGCGGAGAATAGAAGTAGTTTCTCACTATAGTTGAAGGGTAAGTCTGACTGACTCAACAAATCTGCGAATATCAGATCTCGCCACTTCATGTCGAAGTTATATAGATGATTCATTGAGTGGGGTTCGGGCTTTAGAGATGCATGGATGGTTTTAAGAGCGATGAAGCAGGCATTGTTCACCACGGTGAAGGTCGTATATACGGCTCTGCTCACTAAGCTAGCCCCTTTTCCTTAGCAAGGAATGGTTCGGATATCGGAAACGCGAGGCGCTTCCTATAACTAAGTAGCCTTCGCGGGGCTATTCCCCAAGGGTGACAAATACTTCAACTCTTAGCGGAGTGACAGAGTATTCGAGTATACCAACCACGAGATGTTTCTTATTCCAGGGTAGCAGCTTCGTAGCTTGGCGTACCTGATTTTGATCGTGAAGGAATGTATGCGGGTTGGTGCCTCGTGCACCGGGGTTTATAACCACCGACTGACTCATCGAATGGGCGTTGAATAGGCGTTAACTCCAAACACCGAACCCTACGAGGCCCGAGAGTGGCCACTCGGGCAAACTCTTGGGCCCGTAGTATAGACCAATCTATGGTACAACCCTTAGACAACCCCTAATAGCCAAACCCCTGAAGTACTACTTCATACATAACTTCGTATATTTATGGATTTCAACATTGTGCCACATGCATCTGAATAATGCACATCTTCAAGTCTTGGCGATTTATCTGGTACTTGTTACATCCCCAGTCTCGGGTTTCTAACGGAATGGTATATCTCAGTCCTATATCTTAGCCCTACAACATCCTCTCAGAATTCACCACTGGTTTCCGCCAGTGCTGCCGGCTCGAGCGATACGGGATAGTAGAAGTGCTCCTCCGGATCCAACTTCGCTTTGAGAGCCTGCAGTTGCGCAAGGTTCTTTCCCCAATACATGTTCTGAGCAGTGCTGCGATTCAGGCTCGTGTCGGCATAGTTGATATACATGCCCCAGTCAGAGGGCGCAAGGGGTGCTGTGGTCGTGGCGACCCAGTCGTCCAAGAAGCTGTACCCGTCGGCGGGATAGTCTCCAGAGGCCTCGCGGTCGTAAAATTCCACGAGGAACAACTTGTCGCGGTGCGCATACGAAGTCGTGTCCAGGTTACTCTGTGCCACACTCGAGTGTTTACCACCGTGAATGTCCATCCGGAAGTACCAGACACGCGTGACCGCCTTTGCAACGGTGAACCAGTAGTCGACGAAGTTCTCCGCCGCGGTGCCGTTGAGCCCCTTTAGCTGCAAGTTCTTGGCGTAGAATGTCTCGGACTGATAGCGACGAGGTCAGCGTTCCGCTGTTTTGCTCAACCACCACATCTAGTGGCATGCTTCTTCCTTTTATGCTTACCTGCTTGTAGGGCCGCGTCTGGTCGAGCTTCGCGTTGCCATAATGCTCGAGGCTTCCGATCCAGTCCACCATCTGAGACCTCACCAGCCTGCCTCCCGTCTTCTCGAGAAACGGTGCCAGCGCGGCTTGAAGCTCTGCGTCGTTGCCGTGGTATGAGCCCTCGACCTGGGTCATGGCCGACGAGCCTACCACGCGCATATTCAACTCGGCCGGCATGTCGTTTCGGGCGTACTCCTCCAGTGTCTGTATACCGGCCACCGCGGTGGTCTCGTTCCAAGGCAGGCTGACGATGAACCAGGTGACGTTCGCCGGGGCCTCGAACGTGTTGAACTCGTACTGCGTGGCGATGCCGAAATTGGAGCCGGCGCCCAGCATGCCCCAGAAAACGTCCGGGTTCTCGGTGGCTGAAGCATGCACGATGCTCGCGTTGGCCAGGACCACATTGATCCCGGCCACCCAGTCCAATGCCAGACCATGCGTATGCGAAGAGAAACCGAAGCCACCGTGGAGAACATGGCCCGAAACCCCGACACTGTTTTCGTTCAGCGTATATCCTGACACGCGTCTATATAAACATGGAATACTCACCCAGGGCATGTCCCATGAGCAATAGCGCGTCCACCCTGGGCGTACAGCTCAGAAGCTAGGTGTCCCAATCGCGTGCCGGATTGGACAGTGGCGATGTTCGTCTCCTTGTCGAGTGTAACATTGTGCATGCGATCGAGTGCGATGACCAAATGGCCATCCTCGCCGCCGAGGCCCAGCGATGCGTAACTATGACCTCCGGTTTTAGGGGTGACTTTGACCCCTGCCTCTATGCCGCATGAGACCGCCGCTTGGATGTGTTCCACCGTGGTGGGTGCGGCGATAGCGATGGGCGTGAACTTGACTCGGCCGTTGAAGGACGAGATGTCATCCACCCAGTCTTCGGAGCCGCGCTCGTCCGTAGGTACCTCGGCCTGGAGCAGGCAGTCATCTAGGGCTGCAAGTTTGTCGAGAAGGGCGGCACCCTGTGCTAGCGTGGCCAGAAGGCCGAAGCCAGCTGCCGTTCCGATTCTCATCGTTGTTTGTAAGCTTGGGGGACGGAACAGACACTTTGGGATGAGACCTTTGAAACCAGCTCCCGATTACTAAAGGCTTAGCAAGATTTATGTAAGTAGCTGAGTCCCTGAGGTCGGGGTGTATTCGGCTGATCCTACGAAGTCTTAGTCGACTATAAATACGCCCAGGCTCATGGATCCCCGGGGTACGGTCAGTTGATCCGAAAGCCCAAAGCTCACTGCAATAAAGACAAGCCGGAAGGAGGACGACCAGGCAGTTCACTTTCGGTTGGAAAATCTTACGATTATCTAACGAGCCAATTTCGATTTCGTCGGGCGTACATAACAAGCCCACGGAAAATTCCGTGGGCGATATATCATATTCATCCCAAGTACGAGCCTCAGTTGTCCGGACTGACCTGCGTTAGACTGCTACGCATACAGGCTGTAGTTCGTTCTGACAGTCTTACGGCACATCGATATCTTAGCAGGACCGAATGTTTCCCCGGTAATTAATAGTGTTGGCGTTCTTCTCTGCCTCTCGTGTGTCTCTTCCTATCACTCTGTGGGCCGTTGGGGGGATCCAGCCGGAGGGATCTAATCAGGCACCCGAACTCACTGCGATATAATATTAGGGGTAAACCACCCGGAGGAAGGTCACACTATGCGCCAATGGTGCATGTCTTGTCCGTCACCTCTTACCTGGATCCGCATCCCCCACGCGATAGACGCAGCCGATACAACTATACCCATGTTTTGCCTTCGGCCCGGGGTCTTTCGCAGTCTACGGGAGTATTGTCCCGCGAACAATACGCAACTCGACGTGCTGGTGAAATAATCGTTCGATGTCTCATGCCGATGCTGACATTAATTTCAACTATCATATTTACAGGGGTGTTTTAGAAGTACAAAAACCCATCGGCTCTTTGGTTTCCTCGTTATCAAGCTATCTAGATATACGCTTGTCTGGCTTGACCATCCGTCCCGGGATGCCACGCGCTGCTATCGCACATGAAAAGGTTACAATCAAGCGGCATAGGTGTAGTGCAGCAGGCAGATCAAACCAAACCCCACGCCCAAGCTACTACGCAAGAAGCTGGGGTTTGAGTGACATGCCGAGTTCAGACTTACAGGTCCGCAGCTCCGGGATCGACAGGCCCTCGGGGAATTATATAAAGTGCATGATAAAGTCTACGCGTCTCCACTGCGCTCATCAATCCCTATCGTCCAAGTCGTCTCAATAGAGGGAGCAAGCAGCGGGGTCTGGTCAGCGGCGGAGCGGCGCTAATTAGCCGCGACCCCTAATTGACGATCTCCCCCTGGCCCGCGCCAGGTCTGACGCATCGCGGGGGATCGGCTTCCGCACTCTTGCCCTTTTCGTTCTCGGAACGAAGGGGGACGCCTTCTCATGCGTGGCGCTCGCGGCAATGGGCCCAATGCCCAAGCGACGCCAGTCGCGACTGAGGTGACGAATGTGTTTCACGATTCTTTGGTGTCCGGGATCGAGTGAGTTGTAGTTGGGTAGGTAATCAGGTAGTTGCTGTCTGCCGGTGCCAGAATTCTCCGGTCGTTATCTTCGCTGGGCGGTCCAAGGAACAATTTTTTTCTCACGAGCCAACCATTCCCCAACTTTTGCGCGCGCGTGACACCCTTCCGTGATCTGAAAGTGTTTGAATCACACCAGAATGGTGTCGTCGGCGTCGACCGGACTAGGTTTCGTGGCAGCTCTGCCTCTGCTGCTGCTGTCGCGCGCACACGGCGCGATCTTATTGGCATCTCACTACACCGGAGAGATTCATACTCTCTCGCTATCAACCGAAGATGCCGAAGCCTCCTTGACAGTCACGTCCTCGACGTCGGGATGTGGAACCCTGCCGGCATGGCTCCAATGGGACGCTGCTACCGAGACGCTCTATTGTGTTGATGAGAGCTGGTACGGGAGTGGTATGGCAGCATCGTTCTCGGCAGGTCCAGATGGTGCATTGACGCAGACGGGACAAGCGACCACGTCAGGCGCGTCGGTTCACAGTACCGTTTTCGGCGGCGAGGATGGAAAGGGGTTCCTGGCCACGACGGAATAGTCAGTAACCACTACTTCATACCTCTTCTATTTCTCCTCTTACCCCTTTCCCATCTTACCGTGCTGTCAGTCCTAGGTAGGAGGCAACAGCATTCCAATTCGCTAACCAATGCTCATCCTTTTACTATCTTTCCACCCCTAGCGATCCATCCACCCTCACAACCTACAAGCTGCCGCTCAGCGCCGACACAGCCGTCCAGCAGCAGTTCAAGTTCAACCTGACGGCGCCGGGCCCGAACCCGCGCCAGGAGGCAGCCCACCCGCACTCGAGCTTCCCGGACCCGACGGGCCGGTACCTGCTCGTCCCGGACCTCGGCGCCGACCTGATCCGCATATTCGGCATCGACGCGGCGAGCGGCGCCCTGGCGGACTGCGGTGCCGGCCAGGCCGACCCGGGCGACGGCCCCCGCCACGGCGCCTTCTGGGCGCCAAATCCCGCAGCATCACCAACTGACGGGCTGACGCTGTACACGGTCAACGAGCTCGGCAACTCAGTATCGGCGTGGGCCGTTTCGTATCCCGCGGACGCGGACGCATCGGAGGGCTGTCTGACTTTATCCAAGACCCAAACGCTTTCCACCTACGCCGAGGGGTAAGTGGACCTCCTGTCGTTATTTTACTACATTGTCCTTCATGGCTAGTTCAGAGCTCAAGGTACATCCTCGAAGAGGTGTGTCCGCTCGAGGGAGGGGAACGAGGAACCCTTCCATTGTTCGTCCACTCATTTTGTGCGAAGAAGAAAAACACCTACCGTAATTTACTAACGCCAACTAAAACCAAACAGCACGACCCCGCCCGCCGGCTCCAAAGCAGCCGAGGTCCAGGTGAAGGGCAACTTCCTGTACGCAGCGAACCGGGCGGACGAGACGTTCGGGGCCGGGCAGGACTCGCTGGCGACGTACGCGATCGACGCCGAGACGGGCGAGATCGCCTGGCTCGAGGCCACCAGCGCCCACGCCTGGTACCCGCGCACCTTCCAGGTCAGCGCGGCCGGCGACCTCGTCGCCGTCGGGGGGCAGACCAGCAGCAACGTCGCCGTCATCGCGCGCGATCCGGCTACGGGCCGCCTCGGCGAGCTCGTCGCCAACGTCCTGGTCGCGTCGCCGGGCACTGCCGGGGAGGAGGACGGGCTGAGCGCTGTGATCTGGCTAGAGTAACTACCGGTACCTACTTACATAGGTAGGTAGAATTGCGACATGTTGCGCATGTGGGTATGTCAGTGTCAAGGGGGGTAGGTATATAGTTCCCCCTTTTGCTAGACCCTTTGGTCTTCTGACTGTTGAAAGCTACTGTGGGAAATATTACATCCGCTCTCCCAACTGCTGGAAAACTGGTAGCTTTTAGTCGTCGCCAATTACTGCGTTACTTGACTTAATGACTCGTAGAAGTCCAGTATATATATTAGCGCCACCACTTGACTACCAGAATCCTCGTCCAGGAATTCTAGGCGGTTTATTTAGAGCATGACTTGAGTCTATGTGAGGAGAGTCTAATCGGATCGAATACCATGGGTTAAGGGCTGAATAGTAACAAAACATGTCAAACAATATCTAGTGGCTATTTCCAACATCCTTGAACACATAAATTCGAAATCTTGAATTCTTCTTACGCTAATTTGAAGGCCGTGTGGCTACATACTATATTGTATATGCGAATAGTTGACCTTGTGTTGACTTGAAAATCTCCCTTCTGGTACAAGTAATGGAGCTTGTATCCGACTGTCGTTTCGCGTCTTCGCCCTCGAGTCTATAGTTCCGACTTTTCAACATGAGCATGTCCCGGATTCCATCCCACCTCCTCGTCTTTCTTGGCCGCCTGGACGTCGGCAGGGACTTTGTGGCTAATCCGATTGACCTCCTCCCTCTCCTGCACGATGTACCTTTCTGGCCGTCTCGAGGACTTCGCGTCTGGGTCCTTGTGTACGAAGATGGAGTCGTTCGACATGAAGAAGCGGTCGATATCTTCGAGCGATCGGCCGGCGGTCTCGGGGTAGAAGAAGTACACGATGGGGATGAAGGCGAAGTTGAACACGGTCCATATGATATAGAAGCGCCAACCGATCGAGTCGATGCCGATGGGGGTGATCTCAACAACCATGAAGTTGACGATCCACTGTGGCACTTGAGATTAGCAATAGGTCTTCATTAAGCTAAAGGGGTCGGTCTTTGATATGTTGGTGGTGGCATGGCGAGTACAATGCCGTGCGTGGTTTGCGTACATTGGTAGCTGTGCCCAAGGCGGCACCTTTGGTCCGCATAGAGAGCGAGTTGATTTCGGTAGGGTAAAGCCATGGTACTCCTTGCCAACCGATGCCGAAGAAGACGTAGTATAGGAAGAAGAAGGCTACTGAAGCTTTGGCCTGTGCATCGTATTAGTGATATATGCCTAAGAATTTCTATCCGGAACTAGAACAAGCATAATGGCTCAAGGGCCGTGGTTGCATAGTAAAACGGGTTTTGAAGCAAGGCCTAGAACACGGTGTCGCTTACCCATTGTGTTTGAGGCCCGGTGCCAATTGGGGCATATTCGTTATAGCGAATGCAGACTGTGATGATCAAGTAGCAGAAGGCCTGACCAAAAGCAGCGTCTAAATATTTCACGTTAGAAACCAATCCGGTGCATAAACAAAGCACCCATGATGGACTTACACATCATCATCTTCCTCCGACCCCACCGTTCTACGTTCGGGATCCCTATGAAACTAAAGAGGAGATAACTGAGGGAATTGCATGCAGCCAGGAGCCTTGCAAGCTTCTCGTCCAAGCCCACGGAGCTGATCAGCACCAGCGGAAGGTAGTAGCTCGTGACGTTGATACCCGAGAACTGCTGCATCGCTTGGCTCCCCATACCAAGAACCAGACGCCGGATGGTCCAGGTGCCGGCGTTCGGACCAGTCTTGCCGCGCAGGAGCATGGACCAGGATACAGAGTTCTCGCGCTCGAAGTCCACGGCCCACTGGATATCTTCTGCCTGGGAGACCACATAGGGGTCTTCCAACTCTTTGGCTTCGAGGTCGGCCAGGATCTGGATAGCCTCTGCCTTCCGTCCCTGGGCGATCAGCCACCGCGGGCTCTCCGGCAGCCAGGGCACGGTGGCGTAGAGAATGACGATGAACAGAAACTGCAGCGCCAGCGGGAACCGCCACACGACGCTCCCCGTCGCGAAGGACATGCCATATGTCACCCAGTTACCTGAGTTGTATCTTGTTAGCCGAATAGTAACTCAGTATTAGAGCATGGGGGCGGCAGCTTACTCAATGAAAAGCCGGCGATGTTCAGGATCATCTCGATGATGACCAGTTTTCCCCGCCAATTGGCTTTCGAGGTTTCTCCTTGCCATACCGGCGCAGTGGACTACAGGGTTGTTAATAGGGGTAGTGGGTTTCGAAGGCGGAGCAGGAGAAACAAACAGTGTTGATGCCATTCCCAATTCCTGCTACAATGCGCCCAACCATCATCTGGGCGTAACCGTACGCGGCGATCTGTAGGATGGCCCCAATGCTCATGATGGTCGTACCGATGAGCTGCGATACATTAGCGTGATGTCCGCATATGTACGACTCTTTTCTGTAGTTCTATGTCCTCCATGATTCGTCCTCGACGTTTGCGGATTCTAGAAGCAGCACCTAGCAAGGATAGGGGTAAGGCATACTAGGATCTCGTTAGTATAAGTGTTTGAAACCTAACTGTGTAGACATGTATGTGAGTGCTAGCCCGGGGTCCTATCATGACGTACCAATAGTGTTCTTTCGCCCAAACTTCTCGCCAATCCATATAGTCGCCAGGGCCCCGAAAAAGCAACCAATGTCGTATATAGCGGTGACTGTGCTCTGCAGCGACGCTTCGCCCGTGATTCCCATCAGATCAAGGAACTGTGGTGTTACAATGACTCCACCGAAGACACCCTGGTCGTAGCTGTTTGTTTGCCATCCAGCATTAGCTCGATTCGATGATATTTGGAGAAAGCTTCTGGAAGAACGTGCCCAAACAGCGCCATATCAGAGGCGGCGGCCACCGTCACCCAGAAGGTCAACCAGCCGCCCCTCATCCCAAAATACCGCTCTCGCCCCATTTCGAGTTTTCGAGTTCTTTATGTGTGCCCAAAGATGGGAGTGACTAGGTTATCAGGACGGAGAAGATTAGACGAAACGAGATTGGACAGAATGGGGCGAGGAGGCGAGGTCAAAGAAGCGTTTGGGCTCTCTTATACCTGACAGGCCACTTGAAGCACTCGCCCGCCGTACACCCCAATGAAGCGATATGTCATAGGTTAAGAAGTAACCTAGCACTGAAAACGACTCATGTGATTTGCTTCACATGAATCTATGTCTGGGCTAACCTATACTTACTAAGACGCATACCCCCCCGCCAAGCCCGCGTATCTCCCGAATGGGGGCTTGACTAGGGTCAGACGCTACGTTCCTGGGGGACAGTGATGGGCAGCTATGACGTGCAAGGTGCCCAATCCCCCCCTGATTACGCAATGCAACCAGAGGCTAGGATGGACGATCCAGTTACCTACACTTGAAGGGTGCGAGAATTCAAAAAATATTCGCAAGGCCAGCCATTGGTCTGTCTTGACGTATGTACGACATGTAGTACCACCTACTCGCCAAGCGCTGCTACGTTCGAGGACGAAACATAATCCGGCGCTCTCCCGGACCAGTCAAGACTCCGGCAGTGATCCCTCCCTACATTCCGAACCAGCAACTCAGTCACCATAGCGGAAGTATATCGGCTGCTCCCAAGACTGCCTGGACTGTTCCTACGCTCGTCCCCCCACGGACCTAGCCCATGACATCAGCAGCGCGAGGCGGCCTGCAAAAGTGAGGATAGAGAGTCGCAGCGAATGGGGGACTGCTATGTGAAGGCCGGCAGTGGGCCACGTGAGAAGCACGTGCTGACGTATGTATGCAGGACTCAACTTACCAAGCAGAACCCCTGGGATGCGGAGAGAGTCTGGGGAATTGGGAATGGAGCCCTTATCGGGCCGAGTCAAGAGGTGATACTTGTTTATCACTTGCCTATCCCCTCACTCAACCCATGATCGCCATAAGCTAAAGTTGGAGCAAAGCTTGTTTCAGATAGCCTACTTCAACGAGGGCTGGTAACAACGTAAACAAATGTATGCTATTGCGTACCTAACTAGGATTGGCTACGGGGGAGGCGCGAATCAGGGGTTCGCAAACCCCAACAAGTACGAGCTCATAAATACAATACCCCGAGAAGCCCCCGCACGCAAGCATTGTGCGGAGATCCGGGGAATACTGGATATCCGTATGCGGGGTCGTACATAACGACTAATACATAATGACTCGCTGCGCCATCATCTAGGCGCTACGTTCGGTGAGATTATGGGACCGCTTGCCGCGCTGCTTGCTGGCTTTCCAGGCGTCTCTTCATAATCGCGCTTCATAATCCTCTCATGATCCACTCATAAAGCTTGGCTTATACCTCGAAGTCATATTCGGGGAGCGGGGCGGGGCTGAAGGCCGCTGCCATGATTCGTCACTTGGCTGCTTAGTATTCAGTAACGCCAGAGACATGCTCTGATTACGTAGTTATGCATCTGGAAATTTATATGTGCCCTACCAAGGCCTGCCTGAGAATGGCGTCGAATGAGGTTCTCTACGCCTGCAGATAACTGGACAATATCTGGGTATATTGTGGTATGTTGTTCCGATCACATGATAATCTTGTCTGTTATGCTGCATGTCTGTCTGACACTAAGGATGGCGCTTCTCTTCTGAGATTGGGGGTTTAAGTAACGGATCTATTAACTTGACTACATTCATAGTCGCGCAAACACGTGAAAACTGTATTGGAGAAGCAAGCATGAAAAAGAGATACCCCCTTGCCCCTTTTCTGCTTCTATAGAAATCACGGGGTTGCCAAGAACTTTTCTTACCTGGGGCGAGAGGTCTGGTGTCACTTGAGATGCATTGTGCAACCTGAAATATCTGCCAATGCTGTTGTATGACCACCTGCCGTCTGGAGAGGTAGAAGTCTGGAGTTCATAGCAACTGGTTACTTGGTAGGTTCGTGATGTCTAGAGACAGTGTTAAGTCTCTTCCGTTCCTGAATTCTATGACCAAAGGCGGGGGAGTAAAGTTGCTTATTTGGTTACCGATTAAAGGTTTACTGATCACCATATGGATGTTGATGGGCCCTGTTCCCAACATGCTGTGCAACATTAGTTGTTTGCTCTTCTATACCATTTTTAAAGCTTCTAGGAGGAAGGTAGACCTGTGATATAAATCCAAGAGGCGTCTATATAAGCCGAACAATCATCATGGGTATCATGACTGATGACTCTCTGACGCTATATTTTTTTGCTCACGATCACAACTGAGGGTACTCACACATCACTGGTCCGAGAATCTATCCTGTCCTTCGTATAGTCCATTGATACGTAGCAATCGAACTCCAACCATGAAAGTCTCATTGTTTACTCTGAGCCTCTTCATCTCCCGCGGGTCCATGGCTTCCTTGAGTGGCGCTCACACCAGCCGAGGCCGCATTTCCGTCGACGACAGCGAGACCGCCCTCTTGGAGAAGGAGGCCGATGCTAACATCACTACTGCTGCCACGAATATCAAGGACAGGGCGGACAACGGCCTAACCGGAATAGGCCAGGACTTCAACATGGCGCCTGGCGACGAAGACTATGTGATCCCGGGTGATTGGGAGCCGGAGGATGGGCAATATGAATGCTGGGGAGAGCCGTATGAACTAGACGGCATATACACCACCGAGGTGGGAACCGAGCTTGTGAACTTATGTGAGAATGGCGGTCACATGGTAAGTGCAAACCTACAGTAGTGACAGGCGTCTTTCCAAAATTCGCTGGTGTTTTCGCAAATGCTAACATACGCACGTCTGTACAGTACGTATTGGCGTCTCATTTCCTGACCCCCCCTTTTATCCAGCCCCCTGTCTCTGAGGTGGTCGTGGAAGTATGACCTCAGCTCAGGTTTAGGCACTGACAAACAGCAGCCGCTGGCGTGACCAAATGGTGATTGACGATAACCAACGCACCGTTGTTGGTGGTTTTTGCAACTACGGCTACATCGGCCAGAAGTGCTCTAGGGACGAGATCATGAACGCGTGGGCGTTCCTGAATAGACAATGCGGTCCGAACGCTCCTGGATGGGTCGAGGTTGGACACAGGAAAGACGTCTATCGAATGAACCGAAATGACAAGGAAGATGGCCACCACCCTGCGTGTAAACTGTAGGAAAGAGTATAGAGCGAAGACAGCTAACGTGAGCTGTGAGAAGGAGACAATTGGGCGCAGCGACCATAATCTAGAGTTCATATACACACTCGAAGTATGATAGCGACCTGCACTGCTGCATTGTCGGGATTGTATTAGGGGTTGACTAGATGATGCTATGGAAAGAGAATGATTTGAGAATAGCTGTATTTACCCATCGAACTCATAATACAGGACTGGATTCCTAGATTCCTCGTTTGCGAAGTTAATAGGGGCACAGGGGCATCGATGAAAGGAGGTGGAAAGTGGAAAGACACCAAGCAACGTTGGAAGTTGTGGCAGTGGCAGTGGCAGGTCATTAATTGCGGAACGATAAACGATAAGTACATACCTAGATACATACACCCGACTTCCCTCAAAAGGCAATCGGTGAAGCCCATCTGGTCTGTGCACTACCCCACGGCGGGGGATTCTGCCGCCGCCGTACCGATAAGAATTATCGGCTCGGATAGGTACTTCGAACTAGATCGCGGGGCGGATGAATAATACCGACAAACTTACTTGGGTAGCTGGTCTATCGACACCTGAACGCAACTATCCAACGGGATTTGACCCTGGCAACCTACATAGTTGACTCGCATCAGCTGCCAAGGTAGATAGATCATCCACGACGTCGGCTACCTTCTATATACTGTGGGGAGTGCACCATCTATACCGAAGACTCCCAGAAGGGATCCGCCAAGATGGTGAACATTACGGAGAAGATCAAGGAGTAAGACTTCGCCTGCCCTGTTCTTTATTAACGGGCTCCACCATCCGCGATGGATTTTAGCTGACAAAAGGTCAGGATCGAGGATGAGATGAGGAGGACTCAGAGTACGGAAGGGTCACCACGCGCAATTCCAAACTACGGCAGTGCTGACATGTTCATGGCTTGTAGAGAACAAGGCGACTGGTGAGGCGAGTCTCGCACCATCCATTGGAGATACATCACTAACCCCCTTTTCTTAGAATATCACCTTGGTCTTCTGAAGGGGTAAGCAAACCGTCGCGCACCACCATCATGGCCGGGCCGTACCCCATTGGCTGGACTGTGACCAGAGCTGGCTGACGCGCCTACCGCTGACTAGGAAACTCGCGCGGCTGCGGGCGCAGCTCCTGGAGCCCGGGCCGGGGGCCGGAGGCGGGGCCGGGGCCGGGTTCGACGTGAGCAAGAGCGGGGACGCGCGGATCGCGCTGGTGGGGTTCCCGTCGGTGGGCAAGTCGACCTTCCTGTCCAAGGTGACCAAGACGCGGTCCGAGGTGGCGTCGTACGCCTTCACGACGCTGACGGCCATCCCGGGCGTGCTCGAGTACGGCGGCGCCGAGATCCAGCTGCTGGATCTGCCGGGGATCATCGAGGGCGCTGCCGAGGGCAAGGGTCGCGGCCGCCAGGTCATCTCCGCCGCCAAGACCAGCGACCTCATCCTCATGGTCCTCGACGCCACCAAGCGCGCCGAGCAGCGCGCCCTCCTCGAGGCCGAGCTCGAGGCCGTCGGTATCCGGCTGAATAGGGAACCACCGTAAGACTCTCTCGTCTCTTGCCTTCTCCCCCCACACCCCTCCTATATCTTTCCACCATGTAGAGTCGACGTATAAATAAACATGATATCAATCAATCATGCGGTTTGTTTGCTGACGTCCACACTTCTTGTTCGCCTTCCTCTCCAGGAACATCTACCTGAAGCCGAAGAAGGCGGGCGGGATGAAGATCACGTTCCAGTCGCCGCCGAAGAACATCGACGAGAAGATGGTGTTCAACATCCTGCGGGACTACAAGCTGCTGAACGTGGAGGTGCTGGTGCGGGACGACGAGGCGACGGTGGACGACCTGATTGACGTGATCATGCGGGACCACCGCAAGTACATCAAGTGCCTGTACGTGTACAACAAGATCGACAGCGTGTCGATCGAGTTCCTCGACCAGCTCGCGCGCGAGCCCCACACGGCCGTCATGAGCTGCGAGCTCGACCTCGGCATCCGCGACGTCGTCGACCGCTGCTGGCGCGAGCTCCGCCTCATCCGCGTCTACACCAAGCGCAAGGGCGCCGACCCGGACTTCGGCGAGGCCCTCATCGTCCGCAGCAACTCCACCATCGAGGACGTCTGCGACCGCATCCACCGCACCCTCAAGGACACGTACAAGTATGCCCTCGTCTGGGGCGCGAGCGCGCGGCACGTGCCCCAGCGGGTCGGCCTGGGCCACGTCGTGGCGGACGAGGATGTCGTGTATATAGTTAGCGGGTACAAAGCATGATGTGACGGCTGGGGTCAATAAAACGTTTCTCATCAAGTGGCACCTAGCCATCAGTAGATCATACCAGGTATTAGTCGTGCAAGAGCCCCGTTGGTTTCACAGAGTAAACTTCCATATCGTATATTTTGCTTTGCTGGTTGCGTGAATGACAATCGTGTATTCATAATATCGTGTCATTACAAGTTTCCTCACTATCTATGCCTCTCACCAACCCCTGAGGTGAGAGTCCAGAAGAGAAAAGCGAGGGAGCCGGGCCTAGTTCCGTCATAGGCAACCCTTCGTCTCCGACACCCAACATCCATCCAGAACGCCAATACTCCTCGAATGATACCCCTATATCATCACACTAGACACAAAACCGGGTACTATGTTTCCGTTCCATCCCATCGCAAAGGTAGGCAAAGTTCCACGCCACTCCCGTCCCTCTCCCCCCGATCCCCGCGGTGTCGGGCAGGAGAATTAAACCAGAAACCAGTAAAAGAGTATATCACAAGGTAAGAAGGCAAGGCGATGCGCTCCAGTCAGGTAGGTTAGCTACGTGCTGGGACGGCTGCCGTTCTCGAGGGGAGAGTGGCCGGGTTTTCTAGCCCCGAAGACATTCTCGCCGTCGAACTTCTTAGCCGACGCCTGGGCGAAGAGGGACTTCGGCTTGGCCCTGTAGACAAAGATTCGGGTTAGCACATCTGCTTGCCCATCGACCTGATCACTCCTTGCCCGAGCAGCCTAATCACGTAGGGTCGCTCTGCTCTGCTCCGCTGCAGGTTGAAAGGGAAGGGGTGGGTTGGAGTAACTGCTGTTCGATAGGTACGTACTTGCTGGCGTGCTTGCCGCGGAGGGTGTTGAGCTTGGCCGTGCAGGGGCTCATGATGTTGTCCGAGGGAGAGATGTACTGCGGGCCATCCCTATCGCGAGGGTGGAAACATCTCGAGGTTAGCGATTTGCAGCTTGTGCCGAGAGATCATGTAAGAATGCATAGATACACAAGCAAGCAGGGGGGGGGGGCGAGTTCACTTACTTCTCTTCCATCTTGGACTGGAGAACCTGGCGATGATACTCCATGCTCTTGGGCTCGGGCTTGGTGGGAGGTGCGTCTGGAGACTGCTGCGGCTGCTGCTGGCCCTGCACCGACACGTTGCGGTCCTTCTCGGTCAAGATCTTGGTGGGAGACATGGCGACTAGGTAATCGATTGAGACTTGAATTGCGGGTGAAGATGCTCAAGAGATGTTGGTTGGTCTCTGTTGAAGTCTGGTGCGCACGTAGGTTTGTGTGGTTATATGTGTGTGTGTGTGCAGGATGCGCAAGAGTTGATTGATTCTGCAGAAGATGTTTTGGTCTCAATGGCAAGAGAAGCAAACCAGATAGGATCGGATCTTCTTGTATCGGAAGGACTACTGCAGCTAAGTAATAAATTGGCTAGCAGGGCTAAGAGGGGAACATGTGCAAGCGTAGCAAGCCAGACCCCCACTGTGTAATTAATGTCAATAAGTTGCTACAGTAGGAAAAAAAAGTTTTGGTGTAAACATGTTGACTAGGCAACAGCTGGAAAGGGCAAGGGTAGACAGGGCTGATAAGGCTTTAGATTACAGATTACCTTGTTTGTCGTAAGGAACAGTGCACGATTCGGCATTTCCTTCCCATTGTCCCCGCTTCCTTACATTCCCCATAGTTACAACATATGCGCGTCAAGCCACGTCTCCAAGCCATTCCGAGCTTGGCTCCTGTCAAGTCTTCCACCCACCCACAGTCGTCCTTCCAACGATGAAGCATTATCAATGTAACCATCATGCATCCACTTCCTCCCTGGACCATCTAACGGCTCGTTTAATTACTACGGAACACTGGGGTCCTGATGTGAGTCACACTTAGCACCTACAAGCTATAGCCTATAGTAGATCTACCATATGAACTATTACTATGTACGTACGTGCACGGGGACCAGTTCTGAATTCACCTGTTTACGAACAAACAACCGCAGTCGTCGTGCAGTAACTACCTTGCTCATACCTGCCCACCATATTTGTTGACTGAGTAGCTGTGGAAACCATCCTTGAAAGCCTGATTTCGTTAAGCAAGCCCATGTTACCAATAGCTGTATGGATCACACGATATGTTTCTTACATAGTAGGTTCAGGACCATGTTGATCCATACTCTCTCCCGCTCTACACTCTACCCCTTGTATTATTGTATGAGGGTCCGGTACCATGGGGTGATTATCGGGTGTTCTGCTTTGTACCCAATTATCCCGAACATAAGCCTTTCTTATAGAAACAAACATTTGGAATACATGATAACAGATTGTAGATACTAAGGCATTACCGGACCCTCATACTATAATACAAGGGGTAGAGTGTATCTGCTTAAGCCATCTCGTAGATACACTGACAGCCAACCATCTGAACTCAAAGTATGGTCATGATGACACCGAAGTGGCCTCAGGAGTGACTGACTGATATGGTCGAGTTCAAACGACTGGCAGGGTATTTCAGCATATCTCTAGTCTTGAGTCTTGTACGGGACCAGATCGAAACCACTGATTGTCTCGTCTATAAGATTCGTAGCCCTCAACTCCCCCAACTTGTGTGGGTTTGTTATAGGCTGCTTGTGTTTAACACGAGTCACTGCTGCCCTGCTGCCCGGCAAGTTTCAGATCTCTGGTGAAAACTGCAATACATCAAAAGATTATGGTGCTATATCCATGGATCTGCTAGATCATCCTAGTCCTCCAGATATGCTATTTGTTATCTTTATGAAAAGAAAACAAAAAAAGACATGTTGACATTTCATGGTCCGTTGATATGCACGCAAGAGCGGAATATAGTAATACTGGCAAAAATCCCAATTAGGGATATGAATCATACACTAGGTTCCAAGTTATGGATGGTATATGGGACCTCAAAATCCTTCAATTTCGCTCCCGATCAGCTTGCTATGGAAACAGTATATGCCCTATGTTCGAGCTATGAAAAAATGGACCAACTTCGAAGTGATGGATGAGCAAACTAGTACTATGTAAGTACCTAGGCAACTTGACAAATACACTAAATCAGGGTTTTGCCGGCCATTAATGCAATCTTGGATATTCCAAAGCGGATATACGTACACGCATAGAGACTTGGAACAGACGCGGGGCGAATCCTTGCCTCCCCGTTTCCATTTCCCCTAGAGTTTGCGTGCCCCCCTTCACCCGCCCGCTTCAGATCCGGGCCTTGATGTGCGCGCCGGGCTGGAGCAAGGTCAGGCCGTCCCGGCGGAGCAGCTCCTCGGTCTTCTGGCGCTGGGCGAGGACCTTCCGGGCGGCGGCGGGGCCGCGCTTGTTCTCGTTGCGGCCCATCTGCTGGAGGTGGACCTCGTCGGGCCCGTCGGCGAGGCGCAGGGTGCGGATCTGGGCCCACATGCTGGCGAGGGGGGTGTCCTGGCTGACGCCGGCGCCGCCGTAGGCCTGGACGGCGCGGTCGATGACGGCCAGCGCCGTCTGCGGCACCAGGACCTTGGCCTGGGCGATCTCGCGCAGGGCGGCCTTGGGGCCGAGGTCGTCCATGCGCACGGCGGCGTTGAGCACCACCAGGCGGGCGGCGTCGATCTCCAGCCGCGACCGCGCCACCCACTCGAGGACGACGCCGTGCTCGCGCAGCTGCTTGCCGAAGGGCGTCTTGCGCGGGTCGTTGATCCGCGTCAGCAGCCACTCGAGCGCGCGCTCCGCCGCGCCGATGCTCCGCATCGCGTGGTGGATCCGGCCGGGCCCCAGCCGGCCCTGGATGATCTCGAAGCCGCGGCCCTCGCCGAGCACCATGCTGCTCGCCGGCACCCGGACGTTGTCGAACGAGATGTGCCCGTGCCCGTGCGGGGCGTCGTCGTACCCGTAGACGTTGAGCATCCGGTGGATCGTGATGCCCTTGGTGTTCGCCGGGACCAGGATGACCGACTGCTGCTTGTACGGGTCCTTGTTGCTGGGGTCGGACTTGCCCATCACGACGTAAATCTTACAGCGCGGGTCGCCAGCACCGCTCGACCACCATTTCTGCTGCTTGTTAGCATCACAAGGTATACTGCTAGCTCGTGGGTTAGGAGCGTACCGAGCCATTGAGAACCCACTCGTCACCCTCTTTCTTCATGCTCAACTGGATATTCGTCGCATCTGACGAGGCGACGTCTGGCTCGGTCATGAGGAAAGCCGAGCGGATCTCTCCCTCCATCAAGGGCTTCAGCCACTGTGCTTTCTGTGCCTCGTTTCCATATTTCGCCAGCACCTCCATGTTGCCGGTGTCGGGTGCCGCGCAGTTTGTCGCTTCCGACGCCACTCTCGACTTGCCCAGCCATTCCGCCATCAAGCCGTACTCCACGTTGGTGTACCCGGGCGATTCCTTGTAGTGGCCCTTCGGGAAGAACATGTTCCAGAGGCCCAGCTTCCTCGCCTTGGCCTTGAGCTCCTCGACGATTGGGGGGTGGCTGTCCCATCGCGCACTGCCTTCACCGATCTGTGCGTCGAGCACCGGGTCTGCCCTGGGCGATGTTCAGCAACGTAGTATACCTCTCGGAGTTGATCACGTACGCACGGGATGCATTCTTCATCGACGAACTTGGCGACTATGTCCAAGGTCGCTTTCGCCTTGTCGCTAACGCGATGCTTAACCTAGAGATATGGCGAGACTTGTTTAGAAGCAAAGTTCGGTTTATAGGCAGCTATACTTGGGAGGCTATGAAGTGAGCAAGCAGCACCTACAATATCGGGGATCTGTGCGGACATTGTGACGGTCCGTTATGCGATTGACAATGTTTATTGATGTGAATTATTTGGATCTAGATACTCAAAATCGGGATTTCTCAATATTCATAAGTTCAAGTGTATTCATTCAGTCAGGAGGAGGTGATGCGATGGATGAACATGAACATGAACATGAACATGAACACGAACATACACGAATAGCTACTATGGAGCTACTCAGGATGTATGTATATTATGGCGGAGCTGCCTACCTAGGCCTGTATCCGAGGCCCTGAAAGCCCCAGGGCCGAGGTAACAGTCTGAGCACCTAGAGGTATGTACAAGGAAGCCAGCTTCAGCGGGGTACCTGGGCTGCTAGTAAGCTACCCCAGCAACCTTGCACAGTAGTTTGGGCTGCGGATGAGCTGATTCGATAGCCATCATCGGCGGTCACCGGCAGCACCGAGTTTGAAGCGCTAATCAGGGCGGGTTTCTCCATACTACAATAGCAGAGTGGTCTGCTAAGTACCTAGGTACATACCGAAATAGCTTGATGGGCAAGCTGCAAGACGGGGTCAAAATCCGGGGAAGGGAAATCAAATCCGAAGAGCCCGCCCTGAGAGCTGAGAGATCCCGTTAACTACCTAGAATACGTATAAGTGCATGTGAAGCTGCTGTGGAGACGATGTCCCACTTTATCTCGTGGCAATCGGGGCAATGCTCCAACCCCGAAATTTTAGCTAACTTTCAGGTTACTGACCGATAACGATAACATCAAGATCAATACCAATTCATTCCCCTACCTAAGCCAGCCCCTACTTCTCATCACCTGCAGTGACGCGCCATTCTACAACCTTCCCTCATCCAACTCTCTTCGCCAGGTCGAACTACCTCATCGCACTGCTCTACATACACACGCAAACGCAAACGCAACGACCATGTCGGAAGAAAGAGACCTCGCCCCAGCGACCGGGGAGGCGCAGGAACTGGCCCAGTCCACCGAGGTCGCGATACCCGCGCCGAAGAAAGTGAAGAAGATCATCCGGAAGAAACGACCGGCGCGGCCGCAGGTCGACCCGTCGTTCATCACGTCGGAGCCGCCGCCGCAGACGGGCACCATCTTCAACATCTGGTACAACAAGTGGTCGGGGGGCGACCGGGAGGACAAGTACTTGTCCAAGACGGCGGCGAAGGGGCGGTGCAACATCGCCAAGGACAGCGGGTACACGCGCGCCGACAAGGTGCCCGGCTCCTACTTCTGCCTCTTCTTCGCCCGCGGCATCTGCCCCCGCGGCCAGGACTGCGAGTACCTGCACCGCCTGCCGGGCGTGCACGACCTCTTCAACCCCAACGTCGACTGCTTCGGCCGCGACAAGTTCTCCGACTACCGCGACGACATGGGCGGCGTCGGCAGCTTCACCCGCGTCAACCGGACCATCTACGTCGGCCGCATCCACGTCAGCGACGACGTCGAGGAGATCGTCGCCCGCCACTTCGCCGAGTGGGGGCAGGTGGAGCGCATCCGCGTGCTCAACACGAGAGGCGTCGCTTTCATCACGTACTCGAACGAGGCGAATGCACAGTTCGCGAAGGAGGTGAGTAGTCTTTGACGTTCTTGTTCTTTCCATACTTGATTCAGAACAGCTAGCCCCCTCCTCTCCCCTTCTCTCCTTGAGCAGTTGCTAATACGAAGTCGCGCTATAGTCTATGGCACACCAGTCGCTAGACCACAACGAGATATTGAACGTCAGGTGGGCGACGGCGGATCCGAACCCGATGGCACAAGCTAGAGAGGCGAGACGGGTTGAAGAACAGGCCGCCGAGGCTATCAGGAGGGCGTTACCAGAGGCGTTCGTGGCAGAGATCGAGGGGCGGGACCCGGAAGCTAGGAAACGGCGCAAAATCGAGAGCAGCTTTGGGTTGGAAGGATACGAGGCACCAGACGACGTCTACTTCGCCAGGGGCGCACATGCGGTCAACCCGCTGGGGAGACAGGGCCACGAGTTAGAGCACGAGCAACGCCTTATGATCGAAAGTGGTGAGGCAGACGGTCAGAATACACTCGAGTCGGTCATCGGGACGTCGTCCCGGCAGCAACAAGAACAAGCAGAAAAGGAAGGCATCTTGTCTAGCAGCACATTAGCAGCGCTAAAAACGGCCAATGTCTCGACAGCGCCAAGGGCAAAATCGACGTCTACGGGACCACTGGTCGCATATGGAAGCGACAGCGAAGACGATGAGTAGGGGTTTACGGAACAATAGTAATAGAAGAACGTCAGCGTCAATATAGAGCTGGCTGTATATAGGATGGCTATGTATGTCATCTTCAGCCTTAATGAGATATCGATGTCGCGGTTCCACAAAGCGAAACTAATACATCCTTATTATGGAAAGCCAGGGAGCTGTTACGTGACGACATTTTCGAGTCCAACTCCATATTTCATCCCCTTTCTACTTGATGTACTATTGTATTTCGAATGTCCCTGTTTACCTGGAGGCCCTATTGAATGCAATATGGTTTATACTGTTGGTCGTAGCATGGGAATAGAAGCTCGAAACCTAACCTTGCTAAGTGGATAACAGATACGTCTTACACCACGTTTTATGCAATTTAGAGGCCTTATCTAGAATTACTTCCCACCTAAGTACTTCTTATGTTACTATAGCTAGCCCCTAACTTGTGATCCCCCATCCCGCCCCAACGTTGAAATAATGCTCCACGAGGCACAATGCAGGGAAACCGGAGCAGTAACGGCAAGGACGCCCACGGGGCGCAAGAGGAGCTCCAGAATGAGATCGCAGAGCTAGAAGACCTCCTGCGGAAGGCGAAACAGCGCCTGGAATGCTCCGAGTTGCGATGCGAACAACCTCCCCGTTCTTCCAGCGCCACCCTCACCACCAGTAGTCGCGGTAGCAGTCATACAGACCTCCTCCACCAAGATGCCTCTCCCACCACCCAAGCCCGTCCCTCTCACCAACTCCAAGCCCAAACTCCACCCCAGAACGCATCCCCGCCCCGCCACCACTCCCCATCAGGAGCACCGCTCTCACACCACCAACACCACCAACACCACAACCTCCTCCTGCTCGCCGACTCGGCCCTCCCCCTAGGCTCCTTCGCCTTCAGCTCGGGCTTTGAGTCGTACCGGGCGCACATGCGCGCCGCTGCCGCCCACCCCTCTTCTTCTTCTTCTTCATCATCTCATCCCGCATCTTCCTGGTCCTTCGAGGCCGACTTCCTCCCGCTATCGGTCGCCTCCTTCGCCGCGACGAGCCTGCCCTTCATGCTCGCGGGCTACCGGGCAGCAGCAGCGGGGGAGTCAGCCGCCGCCTGCCTGGCCGAGCTCGACGACGCCTGCGACGCCGCGACCGTCTGCGCGGTCGCGCGGCGCGCGAGCGTCGCGCAGGGGAGGGCGCTGCTGGGCGTTTGGGAGAAGTCGTTCGCGCCGGCTGGTGGCGGCTCGGGGGCGGCGGCGGATGAAGACGAAGGCGGAGGCGGAGACGGATACGGTGACGGTGACGGTGGCGGGGATGGTGGCCCGGTGCGCGCTCTGAAGGAGTTTGCCGCGCTGGTACGGCTTTCCTCGTCCTCGTCCTCGGCCTCGGCTTCGTCCGCAGCAGCTGCTGCGCGAAGAAAAGCAGCTGCTTCAGCAGAAGGGGCAGGGGCAAGGAGGAACGCCGATAATGCCGGCGGAAAAGAGGAACAGGAAGACGAAGACGAAACAGACGAACCCCTCCCCCCATCAGCATCCGCGCACTTCGCGCCGCTCTTCGGCGCCGTGGCGCGCGCCATGATGGGCTCACCACCACCACCACCAAGCTCCAGCCTAGCCCCGAACCCGGACCCGGACCCGGCAGCCCAGCAAATGACAGCGCAGCAGCAGGCGGCGTACGCGTTCGTGCTGGGCCACGCGCGGGCGGTGACGTCGGCGGCGATGCGGGCCGGGGTGCTGGGCCCGTTCCGGGCGCAGCGGATCCTGGCGGGGGCGGGGACGCGGCGGCTGATCGCGGCGGCGGTGGCGCGCCAGTGGGACACGCCGGTCGAGGCGGCGGGGCAGACGGCGCCGGCGCTGGACCTGTGGGTGGGCAGGCACGAGATCCTGTATTCGAAGATCTTCAATAGCTAGGCGCTAAGTACTCAAGTCTGGGCTCTTTACTTGCCTACGTACTATCTATAGGCGTAGGGTGATTGCAGTTTGAGTGGCGGCGAAACGAAAGGAAATACGATTGATGGGTTGGCCTGTTCTGTTGTATATACTTATATACCCCTTTGTTATAGTTATACCATGAATACGTCGCGAGTAACAACATCCACGAGCCTGTGCTCGTTCATCGCATTTGCATCCCTTCCTCCCCCCCACCTTATTTTTAACCTTCTCTCATGTTAATGAAGAAATCACGCACAAACAACAATCTCAGTGAATTCATCAGCAGGTACCTAACTAGACCGGTAGGCATGAATGCATTCATGCCATATACCGCTTATCGCCGCCACCCCCCTTTTCCTCACGATACTGATAAACGCCTAAACAACATACCCTGATGATGCATGACATCAATCATACCGTGCCATGCCATGCCATGCCATGCTTATGCCACCCCGTCATACCCTCCCTATCATACCCGCCAAGCAGCAAGCATATCGCAGTTGAACTATATGATGGACTCCTTTGCAAATGCAGCCAACACCGAAAACGCAAAGCAACGTAATATGCCTACGAGACGTGTCCTCTCTAACCCTAACAAGGCACGAGGTTTTCCTTATCCACCAGCGAGCGGCTGCTAATCCTGTCCCTGCCCCGGCTCATCCCCCCCTCTCTCTCCTTCTCCATCCTCTCCTTCTCCCTCAGCCTCTCCAGCTTCTTCTGCTCGAGCCGAGCGCGCGCGGCCGCCTGGCGGTCGGCCGGCAGAGCGCAGCGAGATGCGTTCGCTGTCGTCGTGCCCGTACCCGCACCCTCGGACTTGGGATTGAGCCCTCCGCCGCCGCCGCCAAGTCGAGCGAAGCGGTCCTTGAACAGGTCGATACCCTGGTCATCGCCACCGATCGAAGTAGCCGCCGTCGCCGCCGCCGCCGCTGCCGTTCGAGTTGCACTAGGATCCGAGATACTTCGCTGCTGTTCCTGGAGATGCTGCTGACGCCCGGCGGGGGTGGGTTTAGTGGCCAGAGTGTCGTGCATGGTGGCGCGTTTGTGGTCACGGGCGCGGGATGAGGCTCGTGCGGCGGTAGTAGCAGTAGTCGTAGTAGCACCAATACCACCCCGGTGGTAACTCGAGGCTCGACGGTCTCTGGGAAGCGCTGCCGTCGCCGCCGCACTACCGTAGTGATAGTCGTTGTCTTCGTCGTTGTCGTCGATGGGCGTCGACTCATTGATCCGGTCGGACATGATGGCCCTGCGGGCGCTGAACGAAGACGGCTGGTGGTAGGTGGGTTTGGGCTTATTGGGCGCGACGGTTGTTGCTGCCAGGGACCCGCCGAGGTCTAAAGTATCCGTGAAATCATTGGCCTCCCTGCCGTTGCTGTCGCGCTGGTGCTGCTTCTTCTTCGCAGCCGCCTCCTTCTCTTGGTACTCGACCCTGTCATTCCGCAGCTGGTCCTCGATCTCTTTCAGGTCGGCAGTCCAATCGGAGTTGTGTATATTATCCCCGAACAGGGAGCGTTGCGTCATGTCGAGCGTGAGGTCTTCCACCGACATCGATCTCTGCCGTGGCTGCCTGCGCCTGGCAGCAGCAATGGGCTTCTCGTGCTGCTTATTGCTGTTCACAGAAGGTCTGCTGAGCGATGCCATGTGGGTCTTCATGTCCTGGGTGATCTTGTTGTGCTCGGCCAGCGCCATATCAATCCCCCTGCGACGGCTGCTGGAAACCTCCGCCACCTCTGCCTTGAGGGTCTTGATCTCCCGTTCCAGCTGGCCGATCTTGTCGTTCTTCTCCTGTAGGACCTGCATAGCTTCCGAGGTGCGCGCCTTGGCGTCCCGCTTGAGAGACTCATAATCTCTGTTCATTCTCCGGATCTCGGAATCCCTTTGCCGTAGTTCGTCCTTCACCTCTCGTAGCTGCTTCTCAAGCCTCTGCGCCCGCGAAGTGTCCGCCGTAGATGTTCCCTGCTTCTTGCTACCTTCGGCCAACATCTTCGCCTCTTGCTGGGACGCGCTGAGGTCCGACTTCAGCCGTTGGTTTTCTTCGCGTAAACCGTTCATCTGCCTGAGCTCTGATCTTAACCGCCGTAGTTCGCGGTTCGTCTCAAGGAGTGTTTTCTCGGTTCGCGGTGACGTATTGATGCGAGCGCGTTCAGATCGTTTATAATCAGCATCATCTTGTTGACCGTTAAGGATTGCCTCGAGGCCCTTGACTTGATCTCGGTACTGAACGGCCAGCGCGGTTTGCTTGGCCAAGTCATTCATCAGCGCTGGGTTGTCTTGGTCGGTGCCATGCTTTCTCTTGTCTGCAATCTCGGCAGCCATTTCGGTGATTTTCTGTTCCATCTTCTGCACTTTGTCTTGTTCCTCTTTTAGTCTCTGGGTTAGGTTGATTGCCTCCGAATCCTTCTTCTTAGCATAGGATTTAGCCATGTGCTTATATCGGACCAGTTTGTCCATCTCTGACTGTGCCTCGTCGTGGTATCTTGCGAATTCCGATTTCCAATATTTGCCGGAGTTGGAGTGAGGCTCGTTAAGATCCACTGTCACATCGTGGTTGCAAACATCGTCTTCCCATTCGCTTTCCGAATCGACACCGTCGGTCTTGTCCGGAATGGCTACCGCCGGCACCTCGGTCTGCTCGCTGTTCGTCTGCTCGTTGTTCTGGGTAGCAACCTTCGATCGCGATGAACGGGAATTCTCGAGTGCCTGCTGGAGAGTTGTCTTCCTCCGACTGCCATCAGGATTCGTAGCCACCGAGCCCGGCTCTGCGTTGTTACCGGACTTGACGTCATGGCCAAATGATACGCGCTTCCTCCGCGCTGTACCTGTTCCGGGGGTCAAGAGGATGCTGGTCGGTTTACACGGGGACTTCAGATCGCTCGATGTCGCGTCAGTCGTGTTTCTTCTGGCCGGTTCCTTGCGTTTCTTATTAGTTGGGGCTGGCGCATCCTTTTCCTTCGACTCTCCGAAGATGGCGTTCTTGATGGCTCGGGCAGCGAAGATGGGTGCCGGCGTATCGGGTGGTTCTAATTGAGTCGTGTCCTCTTTGCGAAGTTAGCAAGTAATATTCTATTATTCGGAGAATAGGAAAGATAGCCAAAACAGCCAAAACATGAATCACCCCTCACCTCCTGTGTTGCTGTTTGTTGGCGCGTCACGCGTGCCCGAAGCGCCCTGAAGGCCCTTCTTTAGAGCCCACCCGAGCATCTTGCTCAATCAACTGGGTGGTTGTACTGGGGCTATGTTCGCATGCAAGCTCAGTCAACGAGGTGATCACAATCGGTCTATCATTGATTCTGTCGACAGGGCCGCAAATGTGATCGAGTTGTTTGTGGGAAACAAGTGACAAAGCGACAGTGTACGATAGATAACATTAAAGTGGGTTGGCGCCGTGGCATTACGCCTTCAGTATTTACATATTTCCTAAAACAGACTAGTTCTGTATTGTTTTCCTGGTGTCACACCCAATGAACGGCCAGCACTCTAGAACCGCTGTCTCGAGCTTGAGCAACCCGCAGGATCTGAAAGCTGGACTTTACCTACGGACTTATTATGGTATAGACTTTCTATGCATATTCCATGGAACACATGAAACAGTGTACCACAAGTAGGATTACAAGCTGTAATAGATGCAATATCATTAATACCTCTATGTGCATCTATGTGCAAGACTCACAAGTAACAGTGCCAACCGCCTTCTTGTTATTATGCTTTAAACGCCTTGCTGCCCTCGCAGAGTCCAGATCCCAGCTTGCTAAGGGCCACCCAGGCCGGAGCAAACTTGATGCCTTCGTCAAACGCTGGGATGGTCCCCGGCGTATTGGCATCGTCCCAACCGCATGAGATCCGGCCTTCGATTTCAGAATCCCTGCCGGAATCATCCTTCTTCAACTCTACATCAACTTTCCACGGGGTGCTCCAGTCCCGACGGTACAGAGTCAGCTTGTTGAAACCCCCCTTAGGCATGGTTCCAAGGCGCTCATCTGGTGCATTGCCGCCGTAGACTCTGAAGGAGGATATCGGTTTATCGAACGTGATCGCACATGATCTCGTCTCCGTCGCGTTGATATCCATCGTGATCTTATTGCTATTCTCCCCACGGGTGATGTTATATGTCACCCAATCCGTGAAGTTACCTTGTAAGGAAGCACCATCCGCAGGGGCCTTGACGACTTTCGGCAGGACGCTTGAGCCGTCATATGAGCAAGCAGTAAGTCCAGATTTACGCCCGCTAGTAGTGCAATTCACGTCCTTGCCCATGGCTGATGGAAGCTCAGCAACTGCTAGTTTGACGTATTCCTCGAGCCCTACGTAGTTAACTGTCGAAGCGCCAGTATCGAGGTCAATACTCTGCTGGAAGTAGAGCTTGTATCTACTCGATGGGGAAAATGGAAAGACTACAAGATTGTAGATTAAGGTGGCAATGAACACCACAAGCAGAAACATAGGAATGTGATGAGTGATCCGGTGAACGAAGGGTGTGAGCGGTAATAGCAGGAGTATGCTGAAGAATGCGATCAGTAGATGAGGCAGAAGAAGGCTTGACCCGTCGGCGCCAGTCTGAGAAACTGAGGACACGAGTACGAGACCAATCTGGCCAGTGAGGATGACCAGGAAGGGCCCAAGGAGCAGAAACTGCAGGATCCAAACCCAGCCAGGGAGTTTAGCTGACCACGCTTGCTCAAATTCGTAGGGCTCACCCTTCTCATCATCAGACACAGTAACATTTTGCGCTATTGCTGCAATGGAACGCCGATATGTTGTGCTGAATGTTGTTCTCCGGCCATTTTGTCCGGAACCCGCTCCTATTAGAGGGGTGCTTTCTGTCGCAGCCGGAGGCTCCGATTCCTCTTCTTCATGTTCTTCTATCTCGCTGTGGTCCGGCGAAACTTGATTGTCAGCAGCAGGGTCCGCATGTTGTTGAGGCCCGACGTCATTTGTGTCGTCTGTGCGGCGCGCGAAGGATGACTTTGTAGGTAATGTGAAGAGTTCACACAAAGCAATAAAGCTCGCGAGAAAGGTAGCAGCCTGAAAAAAGACAAAAATGTACCCAGCCGCAACTCGATGTCGATCTTCGAAAACAGTATTGGCAACTAAGAAAGCCCATCCGATAATGAAGAGCCAAAATATGGCATAACCTCGATGTAGAGCACTAGGCCGTACAAAATTTGCCCCGGCCATAATCGTCCAAAACACGAAGTAGAATAGAGATAGCATCATGGCCCAGACAGTGTACTCATTGCCATAAATCACCAATGGGTTGATTTTCGTGATTAGGTATGCGGCGCCGATGACAAGTGCCGCCGCAATGACCAAAGCTAAAGGAAACCTCACAATTCCTTTCCGGCCACCAAGCTTGACCGGCTCCAACGTGTCATCGTCATCGACACGTTTCCTCGCCGAGAAGTAGTAGTATTTGTCCTGTTTGACTAGGACATATGTCATTGCGACCAAGATCAGGGGTGAGGCGATCAAGAGAGTTAAAGACCAGGCAAACATCGTCCTGAGCCCGAAAACAGCAAATGCCTTGCCAAAGATGTCGAACCAAACACCGTCAGTAGGGTTGCCATTGGACACCTTTTTGCGATCTTCATCTGGACGGCTGCCGATGAAAGTCTCGCCAGTGTCACCCGAAAGACGTTTCATTGTGTCAAGGGAGTTGCCGAGCATATGCCAGAGGCTGGCTTTAGAGGTGTGTCTGACGTCGTCTTGATTAGTGTGGTACCGTGCACGAGGTCGGTAAAAGGCTACATCTAAGCCACGGAGGCCAAAAGCATCATGGAAGATGGAGTAATCTGTTCCACTCCTGATAGCCCCGGTAGCGAATGCATCAGAGAAGACTACAGTCCCAAAAGGATGTTGGTTGCCCTTGAACGCTCTCACCACTTCAGCATCAGTTGCTCGAAACAAGGTAGCGCGCCCTCCAGCGCCTGCTCCTTCAAGATTCAGAAACGTATGGCAAAAGGGTAAAAATGGGCTTTGGCCAAAAGCTCTTGCACCCCAAAGCCAATCTTCCTCATTGTTGTTGAACAAGGCAACGATACCTCGGTGAGGTTGGTTCTCATGACGTGAGAAGTAGTCTACCAGGGCCAACAATGACACGACTCCCATGCCAGTGTCTGTCGCTCCATACCCGGTGGAAACACTACGCTCTGCATTAGCTGAAGAAATGTTGAAATGATCATGTTTTGAACATACGAGTCGTAATGGGCATTCATCAAGACACCACCCTTACCAATCACTTTGTCTGTATGTGCCCGCCCATCTTCCCACCATGGCCCTCGAGGGTCATCCTTGCCACGAATATACACGAGGATGTTTGTTCCTTCGAAATAGGTCGCAAAACCAACGTCAGAGGTGGGCGAGGAATCGGCTACGGTCACATTCGAGGTCAGGTCCTCGAAAATTACCACATCGGAATCGTCGGCGACATTTCTTTGCTTAATACCGTCCAACCGGTCGAGGAGCCAGTCGTGAACGCCGTCGTTCGCCCGACTGTTGAATGGGTGGTAATAGCGGGTAAGTACGGTCAAATCAAGCCAAGCGCTAGTGAGGTTGATGCCGGGATAGGGCACCGGATCAGTAGGTGGAGGCGGAACGGACTCGTGGATCACGAGGAGCGGGACGAGCAGAGCGAGATAAGTAACGGTCGTCCAAAAGGTTACGGCGAATGGTTTGAAGGCAAGGGGGTTGGGGAAAGCCATGGTTCGCTGATGGGCTCTGATGGGTTCGACGAACTGCAAGATAAAGCAGCGCACCGCCAATGAAGAGGCCTACAAGGAAGTATAGCCAGCCAGCCGAGTACAGCTATGGCCAGTCGCAGCGCATGAGAGTGACGGGAGAGAGTGAGACACGTAGAGATGTGGGGGGCCTATAGCTAGTAGATATCAAGGAGGGTCGCCAAGGGGGCTGGGGGCAAGACTGGTTGGTAACGGCCTGGAGACGCGAATGTATAGTCAGATCGACGTGACTTGCAATCAACCAAGTCGATTGTTTGTGGACACTTTGAGGAGCAGCGACAGCCTCATGGTTAGACCTCAAGGAGTCCGCTATTTTACGTAGGTGAGAAGTGGAAGTTAAGTAGGTAGTGAACTTGAAGGAATGTTCTCTGCCCGTGCTTTATGATACTTTCTTGAGGGGAGGGGCAGCCGGGAGCTTGGCAGCTTGAGGATGATGCAGCTGATGTCGATTCGAGGTTCAAGGTTGCATTGGATGGCCCAAGCTCCCGACGAGTCCGCTACTATAGTACCTATGTAATTAGGCAGGTACCACCTAACTAGTGGTAACTTACACAGCTACAGGCTGCGTTATGACGAAGGCCTCCAGGAAAGGCGCTATCTTTTACTTCACCACACACATGACATATGTAGGTATAGTTGAACAACATCGAGGCCATCAAACATGAGACAGAATGTTTGCTTTGCTTTGGGAACAAGCTCGATTGTTACCACACGACACCATTGCTTCCTGGAGGGAGTTACACTAAGGGTATAGTTACTTAAGTAAGTATATACGATATAATGATTATACGTATAGGTGAATAGATCACCTAGTCTGCTTAGCGTAGTTTGCTCCACCACCTGACAATCGACATCCCTAGGCAGCTGGACAGCTAGTAGCTAGGGCAGATAACCCGCTAGAATCTAAAGTACCCAGAACTGTAGGTAGGTGACTTAAGTGCGAAGGACACCAAGCAGAACCAAGGTAAGGGCTGGATGAGGTTCTACGTGAATACCTTCTCACTCGACACCATTATCTCGGCTGTACTGCTTTTCCCATCATCACAAAGGCGATGTCTCCAACTCAGTGATTGGGCCCACAGCTTTTAGCTGTGATAGTCTTACTTCGTTCGTTTTGTCCTCCCCTGACCGAACCCGCACTGAATACTTCGTACTGGATCTCAATTCCACTATCACATCACGATGGCGTGGAAATCCAAACCACAGAAAGCTCCATCCCAGCCCAACAAGAAAAATGCCGGCGACCTGAGCTTTCCAGGGCTGAAGCCCACCACTCCTGATGCCGGTAACAAGACGGAATATGTGAGCATTCAGAATGAAGAGATCATGGTTCTTCAGTCCATCTATGGAGACGACTTCATTGAACACAAAGCTGCCAACACTGCTTGGAAGAAGTCGGACCCTTCCTTCGATATCCGAGTCAGGGCATTGTCAGACCAGGACCTAGCCGTCACGCTCGGTGTGGTTCTTACGGCTACATACCCAAGGTCCGCTCCACTTCTCAGTCTCAAGGATGAAGGGAATATCCGTGAGTCAACGGCGTTCAAGCTGCAGAGATTTATTGAGACAAAACCCAAGACCTTGGTCGCATCCGCTCAAGGCGAACCCATCTTGTTTGAATTGACCCAGGGTATCCAGGATATCTTGGAAGACGCAGCTCAGGCTAGAGCCCAGGGTGTCGAGCGGTCTCTAGAGGAAGAACGCGCGGCTCATGAAGCGGAGCTGGCAAGACAAGCGCGGGAGCAACAGGAAGAGGAAGAACGCAAGAGACAGGATGCCGCCAAGGAAGAAGAGCGTATGATGCAAGACATGATACAGAAGGAGGTCGAGAGGCAACGAACCAAAGCCAAAGAGTCCAAGAAAAGGAACAGGCGTCCTTCGACTACGAATTATGCCTCTGAAGACTCACGCCTCTCCGAGGCTAGCAAAGTCGAATTCGATCAGATGTGTGAGATTAATAACTCCGCCGGAACTGTCTTCCTTTTCGATGCTGTGGTAGGGAGCGTCAAATTTCGAAAGGGGCAGGTTGCAACCACATACCTGGTCTGGCCGGATCTTCCTCATGGACGTGACTGTCCCAGCCTTGCACTTAAAGAATTCGAGCTTCGATCTACCTCGAAGGAGTTGGCTCAATTTAAAAAGCAATTGCAAGTCCTCGAGGGTCAGCTTGAGGCAGTAAAGAAGGTCTCCCATCACAACATTGTTGAACTCCTGAATTTCCGCATCGACCGAGAAAACACAGGCGATGAGTCGGGCGCGTTGTCTTGGACTGCGCGGGTGTTGATGCCACTTGCAGACAAAGGATCACTAGATGAGCTCCTCGATCTTTCTGGCCAGCTCGCCATCGGAAGGGTTCGTTCCTGGACTACCGATCTCCTGACTGCGCTGGGCCACCTACATAACAATGGTATCATCCATCAAGACATCCATGCTGCAAACATACTGCTATTCAGAGAGTCAACAGGTAATGTTGTACCGAAGCTTGCAGATGTGGCCTATCAGAAAGAGATGCATACAATCTGTCGGAAGTCTTCACTGATATCGCCAACCAGTGTTGCCAGATCTGCTTATTGGATTCCACCAGAAATTGCCGGTCAATCAAGACCCCAGTTCACTCAGAAGACAGATGTGTGGGATCTTGGTGTTGTTTTCTTGCAAATGATCTTTGGTCTAGATGTTTTCCAAAGATATCAATCCCCAGCAGCCCTCATGGGAACCCTTTCTCTATCTAGTCCTCTACATGAGCTCGTTGCCAGATTCTTCAAATCGGACCCCAAGAAGCGGCCTCGCGCATTCGAACTGAGCTCCAGTGAGTTCCTCGCCACCGATGCGCCGGTTCTACTTGAAGACACTTCCCCCCTTCTCCCCCCTCAGTCTATGAACTCTCTGTCTCCTGGTTTCCCGATTCGTTCAAGGCGGCGAGACTCTAGTACTCGCCGTCAAACACTCTCTAGGTATACAGAGGATTTTGTTGAAGAGGGGAGATTAGGTAAAGGTGGTTTTGGTGAAGTCGTCAAGGCGAGGAAGAAGCTTGACGGCCAGATATATGCCATCAAAAAGATCACGCAGAGATCCCAATCTAGCCTGACAGAGGTATTGAAGGAAGTCAGGCTGCTATCTCAAATCAGTCATCCTGCAGTAGTCAGGTATTACAACACGTGGTTAGAGGAGATACCTGATCTTTCTGATTCAGAAGACGAGGTATCCACCGAGGACTCCGACGATGAGGAATCCGAAGACACCGTGTCGCAAAACATTGACATACAGTTTACCACCAGTGCAGGGGGTCTGGACTTTATCTCTTCAAGTGGTTATCCAAACATCGAATCTGGGTCTGACGATTCCGAGAGCGAAGATGACGATGAGGATGACGAAGATCTAGATGACAGTTCAGATGAGGAGACCTCTTCGGTGAAAGATCGATTAGCAAACGCGCCGTCACCGACAAAAATGCGAGGCGATCAAAGACGTTCTAAGACCATAATGTATATCTCCATGGAGTATTGCGACAAAAGGGTAATGTTCCAGGACCCTAACATCCTACTCACTTGAAACAAGTATCTAACCATTATGATATTAGACATTGCGGGATCTTATACAGAGAAACATGTGGCACAACACTGAAGAGGTCTGGCGTTTGTTCCGTCAGATCCTCGAAGGCCTGGTCCACATCCACGGGCTTAATATTGTCCATCGCGACCTGAAACCGGAAAACATCTTCATTGGACTTGGTCCAGACGGTTCCAATAATGTCAAAATTGGTGATTTTGGACTCGCAACAACTGGCCAATTCGCTCTCGACAAAGCTGTGGCAGACAACACCGACTCGAACGATATGACAAGGAGTATCGGTACGTCTTACTATGTAGCACCCGAGGTCCGTAGAGCAGGGAGGGGATCATACACGTCGAAAGTTGATGTAAGCCTTCCGATAAACGCACCAGATATTCAAAGAAACATGCTAATCGTCGCAGATGTACTCCTTGGGGGTTATGTTCTTCGAGATGTGTTACCACCCTATGTTGGGGATGGAAAGAGCTGAGAAGCTTGGGAATCTGGGCACCCTCTGCCTTCTTCCTACCGATTTCAAACCAACAGATCAAGTCCAGACTGACATAATCCAATCCCTGGTCACGCATGATGTGAAGCAACGCCCATCAAGCGCCGACCTTCTCCGGAGCGGCAAGCTGCCAATCCAAATGGAGGATGAGACTACACGAAGAGCACTTGCAAGTCTGACTAGCAATGCGTCCCCGTACTATCCGAAAGTTGTCTCGACATTGTTCTCTCAGTCACTGGAGCCTACCAAGGACTATACGTATGACATGTCGATGACACAGCCAACCCCCACCGAGCTTTTCCACCAGGGAGTGGTAAAAGAGGAACTTACAGCCATATTCCGACATCATGGAGCTGTTGAAACAGCTAGGAACTCTCTGTACCCGCTATCCTCACATTACTCTTCAATCAATGATATTGTTCAGCTATTGGATCAAAATGGCACTGTCGTCCAACTACCATACGACCTAATGCTGGGGAGTGCCAGAACGCTTGCAAAACTAAGTAAGCCTGTGGTCCGCAAGTCATTTACTTTTGGGAGTGTATACAGGGATAAGCATAACGGTGGACAGCCCGTCATGTTTGGAGAGGTTGATTTCGACATTATTTCCGAGAATACGCTAGACTTGGCCCTGAAAGAAGCTGAGGCGATCAAGGTCCTTGATGAGATTGTCGACTCGTTTCCTTCCCGATCGCCAATGTGCTTCCATCTTGGCCATTCAGACTTGTTACAACTTATCTTCGAGTTCTGCAACGTGGGCTTGAATGCGCGCCAGTCTGTTGCGAACACATTGAGTAAGCTCAATATTTATTCGTGGACGTTCCAGAAAATACGAGCGGAGCTTCGATCACCTCTCATCGGTATATCGGGGACGAGTATCGATGATCTGATGCGATTTGACTTCCGAGGTAAAGTCCATATGAACGCCTCAACTATAGGCCAAACGGAGGCTAACATTTTGCAGATACTCCAGGGAAGGCGATCACAAGACTCAAAGCTATATTCGAGGGAAGTTCCATGTACGAGCGGCTGCAATCAACACTGGCCCACTTGAAAGCTGTCGTGGAGTATACGAAACGCCTTGGTGTCCATGCAAAGATTTATATCAATCCGCTCAGCAGCCTCAAGGAAAACTTCTTCTCTGGTGGCCTGCTCTTCCAATGCATTGTAGATAAAAAGGGGAGAGACGTATTTGCTGCTGGTGGACGCTACGACGGTCTCATCAGAGCGCATCGCCCCAAGATCGGCAACCAGGCCGAAGGACTCCATGCTGTCGGTTTCAGTTTGGCTTGGGAAAAGCTTGCACGGTATCCCAAGGGTGGGAGTGGAAAGGCTTTCTTGAAAAAGCCAGAGGAAGAACCCCAAGGAATCTTCAACAATACGAAACGGGTGGGTGGAAATCAGCAGTTTTTTGACACAGTTCTAGCGGCTAATCAACCCATCTCTAGTGCGATGTACTCGTCGCAAGTTTCGATCCCGAAGTTCTACGTAGCACCGGTGTTCAGGTCCTATCGGCCTTGTGGTCTCACGACGTCAGCGCCGAGCTGGCGAATGACGCGCGAACCCCAGATGAGCTCGTCTTGAGGAACCGCGACGAGACCTATTCTTGGATTATTATGATTAAACAAGACTCAGTGCTGAAGATCAAGACGATGGACCGGAAGGACGTCCCTGATCTCGAGATACCTATGACGGAGCTCTTCTCCTGGCTGCGAACGGCCCTGCGCGAGCGCGGCTCCCGGCACCACACAGCCGGTGCCAGGCAGCACGAAGCCGCGGCCGGCGGCACCTCTTCGGGCTCCGGCGGCGGCGGCGCGGCGGGCGCCCACCACCACCACCAAGCAGGCGGCAGTGCCGGCGCGTCTTTCACCGCTAATAGCGAGCAGGACGTGCGGGTGCTGGTGGCGGGGACGCGGTCGAAGAAGTTCAACCGGCAAATGGTGATCGAGCAGGCGCAGGCGAACGCGGCGGCGCTGCTGCGCGGGTTCCTGGACGGGCCCATCGCGGCCGTGGAGACGTCGGACGCCGTGCTCGACCTCGTCCGCGACGCGCCCCTGTCGGACCCCGAGCGCTGGCGCCGCGTCGAGCAGTCCGTCGACAAGAACGAGAAGCGCTACGTCCGCGAGATCCACGACATGCTGGCCAGCTGGCGCACGAGCTGGGAGCAGGGCCTCGGCAGCGGCGGCGGCGGCGTCCGACACGCCTTTGTCTACAATTTCCGGACGACCAAGTGCATTTACTACGATCTTGGCTTGTGATTGTGCTGAGAAAGTAGGGAAGAGAGGAAATGGATCCAGGGGCAGACGAGAGAGGTGAGGGTCTTATGTTAGAATATGAGAGAAGACAGGATACGGTGACTGTTGAGTGAGATTAAGGATCTGGCAACATGGCATGTGGATGGATGGATGGATGGCAACGGATAACCCCCCAGGGGAGGGGCGCGAATTTCTCGATGTACAAGTAAGGTCGATACCCGGAATAACGCATGATCTCGTAACCTGCTCTTGGAGCTTTGATTGTGAGGTTCATATAAACTAGCTAACGTATGAATCGTCCTCTGAAATCCAGGACCTACACGACGTTAAAGTCATCAACAACCTAGATACATCCGGGTTCTAGCTTTCGACCTAGATTGGAAAGTCCCAAAATATGCTTAAGGATGAGAATAGACGACCCTGGTCTAATATGAAAGATAAGAGAGCTGTTCAGCGGCTCTGGGGAAAACTATAGGATTTTACCCTAGCTATCTTGCTTGATGAAGGAATCTGTAGGCGATATGATGCTTGCGCTATGAGATAGATTTGAGTATGCCAACATTAGAATTGGTGCTTAGGGGGGCACAGTTCTGAATCTTGCGTGGCGGTGATTCATTGACAGGTTTAGTAGCTAAGTGGGCATGGTAACACTTGCTGAAGTAGATGCTGTGGCAGGTCAGGATGGGTGAAGTCAATAGTATTACAGTGAAGTCACTGCTACTCATATCCCCTTATCCCTTGACTATACGCTTGGCAGCCGTTTTCGTATCCTATCCCTAACGAGCTGGGGAGGTCTTAGGTTCGTAACAGGTTGTCAAAGTCCAAGACTTGTAAGCCTGATGCGTATAGCCACTATGCTACGGACTAGGTACACCAAGAGGATCAAGAGACAGAGACCGTAGTAGCACTTTGGACTGGCAAGAGATCTCGCACTTCCTGGGTAGGATATGTTCGTCTATAGCCTCGCCAAAGGGTTTACGCTTCTAGTAACTGGACACTTATGTGCCTTTGGCTAGAATGGCCAGGCGCCAAAGTGTGGGAAGGCTCCTCGAAGATGCTGAATTGCCCCCTTGATCCCGTTGGTTTAGGGTTTCGTCCTCTGTATTTGCTAATTTGAACGTGAGGGGGTTGCACAGTCGTCTCTAGAAGCTTCTTCTGATCCATGTTCTAGAATGTCTGGGATGCTAACACCACCACTAGTCATATCACCTTTACGCTGTTTCAGAATCTACCTTTAGCAGTGCTTGGAACCTCCCAATAGTCGAACTATACCATGCAGTGCCAGCCGTCCGTGATACCAGTTCGAGGGCATCTGGAACAATTGCTGGCGCATGGGAAGTACGGTTGAGAAGTTGGCGCCTTTTGCGATGAAAGGGGGATGGAGTCCGGTTATAACGAGACCCAGTCGATGTAGCCCTTTATGCTACGATACTGGGTTGGTGAAGGCTTTAGTTCTAGGCTTCGTACCATTTCCTGTCTCAGATAATAACAGCCTTACACGACAGCCACGCGGCAGCTTCGTAGGACACATATGATGTGTCCGGATCGCACCTGATCACCCCTATTCTCTTCCGAGTGCTGTTCTCGACGCTCGTGTCACAGAGCCGAAAGTTACATCTAGGAGCACTATATTGCTTAGTTCTAGCTGAAAGGGCCGCGCCGTTGAACTAAATGTTTTACAGCTCCCTCGTACTTGGGTCATCCTGGCTGTCAAGTGGATGTTTTGGGACGTGGGGCGCTCTCACGAAGCTACCTGTGCTCCTTAGCACGCGATGAAGGGATGGTCACTCCAAATTTCAGTACTGGACTGTGGGAATGTCATCGTTGGATACTCGTATTGCGAGATATATTCTGATTTGAAGTAATTTTGATACTGCGATGAGAAGCCTATCATGACTCGCCCGGCGCTCCGATGTAGACATAGAATCAATCTAGCTTGCGCCCCAAGCGATAGGATCATGGGCCACTTGGATATTGCGAGAGAATACGGCGGAGCAGAAACACACCACCGTGTTTCATAGACTTGTCTACAGCCATTCCTTGTAGTTGGCTGGCCGAAGGCGTATCCTTCTCCGGTCCTTGAGTGTTGTTCACTGGATTTATCATATAGACTGATCATCGTCTGACGAAAAAGGTAAGTGGACCGCGGATAGGCGTCGCTAATTAAGCGACAAATATGGGGAAGGCCAGTCTGTGGCGGCTATTCGCTAAAGTCAATGCCTACTAGGGAGCTCTAGAGTGCCACAGGCAAGTTTGTATGAATTACGATATGGTCATCGCCCATTCAGCAAAGCTCAATAAAGCCCCTTTTGACCAGTTAGTAAGCACTTGCTCATAGACAGACGATCCGGTATCAGAAATGTTGGATGGGCGGCACTGCTGGGTTCGGCGCAAGGGATATCCGGCCGACATTTCGTGTACTTTGCGCCTATGATTAAGCGAACCGAAATGGAAGCCTGGGCAGTTGCGAATACCTGTTTGGTACCACTAACAAGACCGAATCACAATACTTGGATATCTTCAGAATGACAAGAATCCCGATGTCCCTTGCCGAGCTGATTAGGTTGCTGGGGCGGGCTTGACACGTGATGTTTAGTGTAGGTAGATCTGAGATGTCTGAGACATGCATATGCCTTCTACCGAGCTCGATTAACGGTAACAAGTTAACCTCATATGCGCCTATGAGAGCGGGTCATCCTCTGAAACTGTTCGTAGCTTGCAATTGGGACAAAGAAAGCAAACAGCACTGAAGATGAACCAGCTGATCAAGACTCTCTAGGGCCGTCGAATGCCTTCAATTGCACCGATACTATGGCCAACCAGCAAGTTGTTCCATCAACTACCAGAGGATCTGAGGGCGACTGGTTCATCTTGTTGCGGAAAGTCGGACATGCCACCGACGAGACGCAATCCCGTTGGTAGTCGTTAATGCAGACATCGTGACCTCGTGATGGAGTTGACTTCGGTGGAATCGAGGGAATCCTCTTCGACGCCCACTTCCAGTCACGTTATTTTCCTTGAGTCCGAAGACAAGCCAGATTTGTCTCACTAGACCATCATGTCACGACCCAATGGCTTTGCAGAAGACCCCTGCGCACCTGAACAGACCCTGGAGGGCTCCGTCTTGACGGGAGCCAAGCGGCTACGATTGGAGGTGAGCCCCGGTCTCAGGGAGGATCCTTGGGTGCAAGCAAGCCGTAGGATAGACTAGTTGACCCCATCCGCGGCTTGGATTCTACGGTAGCTACCTAACTAGGTAGTTATCCTCTTTGTCCGCCGTAGTTATAGTTAGTTAGTAAGCCTCGAATCGTCGATATCGTGAAACCCACAATTTTTAGCATGACACAGGAAAACGCTGTAGCCTGTCTACACACATAGTAGTTAGTTACCTGTCCAACCCGAGATGAAGCTGTTTGCTCGACGATCGCGCAGAAAAGAGAGGGAGAGGGAGGCGTTGCAGGAAAGAACTGGGCATGAGGACGGCCACGTTGCTCTTCCTGGCCACCGCTTGACGACAGCGGGACTCGCGCGTTCCGGGACTTGTCTTCATTAGCGACTCGCCCGGTTTACGACTGTGGCGGAGTGCATGATTTGGGAGGCAGCATTTTGAGGGTCTCAAGCTCCGGCACTCGCCACAGATGAGGCGAGTGGGCGGCGGGGCGGCGGGCGGCGGGCGGCCAGCTGCTAAGGAGGTCTACCTATAGTATAGTGCACAGTGCTTATATCCAGCCACGTCGACGACTTCCTCCGCCCCATAGCGGGCATTTTCATGCCAATTGGGTGTGGCAGGTCTGGCAAGGCACAGTGATCATTCAGAATCGGGGACTGTGGGCCCAAGTCTGCGGTCCTGCAGGCAAATCTGAGACCTTCAGGTTGCGAACAGCCGGTTACACTAGCGCACTAGGTACATACCTAGGCTGCTAGGCACGTATTTACCTGGCATCTCCCCACCAAGCATGCAACTTTCAGCTTGCATTGCTTGCATCTGTATGCATGTTGGACATGCTGCTATCCATGGATGCTGTCATGCTACCTATCATGGCACTCTCTGGTGCTAGGCATACCCAATTCTGAAGGGTCAAAATCAGCAACTAAGACTCACAACGTGATGTACTACGTAGTAGCGGCGTCCATTGGACTCCTGTAACTATACCTATGCAATCCTGCAAAAACAGGCCAACGTACGTACCGTAGCTAGGCCGTATAATGGAAAACTCGACATGGCTTCAATAATCAGTCTAGCGCATATTGTGAGAAGCGCATGCTATATTTGGAACTTCGAGTTAATATGGTTTAGATCTGCCTACCTACCTGCCTACCATGGTGTGCCTAACCGGTCGTCAACATTTGGATCTATGTGACGGCACCTAAAGAATTGGGATGATGACAGATCAGTTGCAAGATAAGGATAGAGATCGACGCTATGTTGTATGCTGTTGTTATGAGGTACGCGGCAGTCAGCCTAGATAGTCAAATGGTATGCGTCTGCCTACGGTTTCAATATTTCAATGACAATGTCTTCTGGAGCTTTGCCAAGGTGGGATTCTCGCTGAAGCTGATTAGAGAAAGCTTATTGAAGAAAATATCGTCGGGAGCTGTGGTTTATCATCATTTGCATACACTATTAATAATATACTCCAGAATCCTCAATCCTCCTCGTCCTTCCTAAAACTTCCAGTGTCTTTCATGTGCCATAAAGACAACGGCGTTTGCTAACCTTGGTTGACCGAGCTCCACATTGGGACGATCGGACGGGAAGGGTAAGACATGCAGATGGGTTCAACCAAGAAAGTCCACCTTTTCCCCAAGCGACAGGGATGTGGACAAGCCTCGGGCGCAATAAAAACAGCTACCATTGGCTGGAAACATTCGAAAACCGTCCAATCAGAAATTCCGGGAAAACGGTTTGGCTTTTGCTCCTTGATAATGTGACGGTACCTAGGTAGCTCGTCACCACAGATGTGAAGAACACCTTTTTTATAACCGCCGAACTCGGAGACGGGAGTTTCAGAAAAAGCACACAATCTCTTATTACTTCATAGCATGTAGATAAAGAAAGCAGTAACTAGTGATTCGGACTATCTTGCCTGTAATGTTTGTTCGCAGGTTGTTGTACACCTGGGCATACGTCGTGCACCAACGGCGCAACCTTCCTGTGGTCTGTCTACCTTTACTCGATGCGCTTATCTGCTACCAACACGACGATGTTGCGATAATTAGAATCCACTCGTATCCCATCATAACGACCCGATGGTAAGGCATTATAATAACGTAGTCACAGCTTTTGTTACACGATCCTCATGACCCAACCGATCTTATATATAAGCGCCCATTGAGTCACAGGCTAGCTACAAGAGCCCAACTAACTAACAAATCTCGACTCTGACTAACGTTGCCGGCAACTGAGTCCAACAGGAAACGATTTGCAAGCGCCCGTCTAGTTAAAGCGCAGGGATGCCAGGGGTTTGGCTGTTCAAGCATAACGGGATACTGAGGCTTAGATATTTATTGCTTGGGTAGCAGCAGTAGGTGAACCGCTATGTGCCAAAAACATTACCTGGAAATGAAAGATCCATCAAGTTGATCAATCATGTCGGCGCTATCTAATCCGAGTTGGCAACGTAATACTCCGTGATTTTGCTCTTGCCTGTAGAAAGCTGCCAGTATGTATACTACGTAGTACTGCTCTGCTATAGCCTATAGCGTACTTCGGAGGTGTCAAGGTCGCTGCTAGCAGGACCTAGATATCCTGGCTTCTCCACCTAATTAGGCCAACCGATCTTAGGCAAACGGAGATAGGCGCCTGGCGCCTCGTCAGCTCCGCCACCGCGCCAGGTTGCGGGTTCCCTCCCTCATGAGCACTAACTAAGGTACAAGGCACACGTACCTATAGCACCCGTATGTACCCGAGGTCCCGAACAGGCGAAAGGGAAGCCACTAGCCACTAGCCACAGAAAGGTGAAGGGATATTACGTAGGTAGGTATGTAGTTACCTCGTACGCGGGCCCGATTTCTCGTAACACTGGACATCAGCCCTCCACGGCCTTAAATTATCATTTTATCATTTTATCGTTTTCACCATCCAACAAATTCCAGTTGCTTTCCCCGGAGTAAGGCTTGTCTTCCGATTTTCATTCGAGCATCGTGTGAGACAATCCCCACGCTTCTACTACGCAGATATGCAAGGCCTACCTCATCTCGTACTGCAACTGGGCGAGGGATTTCGATGGGCCCTTTGCTGCAAGCTGCAAGAGAAGCCTCGATTCTGTTGCTTGACCAAACCAGGAAAAGATCCGTCCTGTTGTGGGCAGCTTCTGGCGAATGGCATCCTGCAGGACCCCTCACTGCGCTCCCATAGGGCATCCGCATATGCACAATCTAAGACCCTTTCACGCACCGCGGTGCAGTGCTCGATGTTCTTTGCAGCGAGCGAATGCAGGTTATCAAGGGTTTTGTGATTGGAAGTGGGCGCCATTGTGCGCATGCCGAAAGCCCATCAGAACCTGTCGATCTTGCAGCTCCAAATGCGCGTGCTACGATTACGACTCTCGGCTTTCTATACTTCTGACTGTTGACCACTTAATAGTACTCTATTCCGAGATTGAATGACAAGTTGACAGGTTGACAAGTTGACAGGCTGTCATTGAACAAGACCACGACCCCTCTAGACAACTACGTAGCAGGCTGTTTAGTAACAAGTGATTAGTTTATAACACGTCTGCTTCGGTGACTCAACGTTCCTGGTTTGAAGGACCATCTTCCTGATCTGCTTAACAGCCCCGCAGAGGTCGCGATGGCCACTGCCAACCAGACCGTATCTTCGGCGAGTCCAGACAAGATCTAAGTGTCTACAGGGGTCGCAGCGCCACACTTCTCCAAGTGGTAGAATGCACACACCCATGAACCCTGTCTTGGTCCCCCGTGGGTCACTATCCTCGTTGACCTACGAATTTCTATGCATGGCTTGCCTGGTAAAAGGACTACAAGGCGAAATGCTATGTATGTATCTTTACTCCTCTTGCAGACTGGTCGACTGGTGTCCTCCTCTGTCCAGTTCCCTAGTCCTTCAAATGCCTCCGATGGCAGTACTTGTTTTCCCTTCCTTCTACCCCGTCCTTCTAGGTCATCAGGTCATCGGGCTCGATATTTCATACTGTGTTTTCTCCTTATAGCTGTTGGGCAGTCACAGTTCGTTAGTTGCATGAGCATCGTCAGAAAGGGCTTCTTAAAATCATATCATGAAGCAACAGGAGTCGATATTTTGTGTTCTATTTTTCAAAGAGACGACGCCGACGCTGATTAAACGCCAGGTTCTCCCCACCACTACAGCGTTCCACCACCACACCCTCTTGACAGAGCTAAGTGGTTGATTCTTCGCCATTCTCACGGAGAAGCTACCCCCACCCATCCATCCACCCACCAAGATTGACTAGCTTATTGGAACCTGGTCCCCAGAGCATCCTGCAACGTCCTCCCCTGCGGAAAATTTCCCCTTTATGAGGATTGAGCCTCCATCTAACCGTTCTATACTATTCAACCTCCTCTCCTCTCATACTACGTCGACTGGAACTCAATCAGATACTATTCTTCTTTCTCTGCCTTGAAGGCTACGCTCGATCCCAGACACCAGGAGCCATCTAAAGGTACATTAATCATCCATGACCTCACTCAAGCATGAGCTACACCGTATGCAATGCTTAGCTACATTGCCAATACTTCCTCGGCCATCAGGTGTAATCGCATAATACTAAATTGCAACGTTGTAGTCTCAGAAGAAGTCTCTAGTATCATACCGTGAGATGAAAACCACTCACAAGCTATGAGCATGTGCCTTGTGCTAATCACTATCGCAGGTCAAACCATGTCCGTGGTGAAGAACATGGATTACTGATCACCTGATATAATATGCTCTGAAATCACTGTACCCCCTAGGGAAGAGTGACGGGAGACATGGCATCCATAAGGCAACGATCCGAGCCTCGGAATAGGATGAACGAGATGACCCAGTCGAGGAAGATCAGGGCCCCCATGGATTTCCCAAAGGATACTTTGGAGTTAGGCCAAGTTCGAGGAGCTCGCAGAGGAGTCGACAATACCCATGCAATGGTATCATCCAACTTACAACCCAAGGTGCAAGCGAGTCGAATACCACAAACAACTTCTACTCGCAAGCTTTCTACGTCAAGTATTACCAACAGCCGACCTCTTGTGACAAATGAGGCAAAGTCATGGAATCCCTCCAGTTCAAGCCGTGAAGCGTCTAGTATGGGTAGGCTCAATCAACCCCCTGAATATGGACAAGCGCGGGACATGACCCCCAAACAAACTCGGACTCCACTGCGTCGAAAACAGTCAAGTATCTCGCACCAAGCTGTTAGGATGCGCAACAATTCCAATTCCAGTTCGATGAACGAGGATCTTCCATCCTCAGGATCAAATCCGCACAGTCTCCTCAGCCCCGAGGCTCCTTATCTAGATCGAAGTATAACCGTCAGTCCTGTGGAGTTCCAATCCCCAGAAATGGTTGAGATATCACACCCCTCTACGCAGCTCCCCAAAATCTATCCAGAGCTCGATCGCTATCGGAATATCCAGCACCCATCGATGTCTCGGGATGGTCATGGTATAGATCTTCCATACAAACTTGCTACGCATGATCTACCTCCGCCAACACCTTTGTTTTCAGGGACGAGCAGCCATAGCCAGCTGAGCATGTTTAGTGCCAGTCCTTCTACTCGATTCTCGGAGTCACCTGGTACTGGCCCTTACAGCAGAGATACAACTCCTACATCCATTTCTTCTCAGTCCCCGGGCCTTATTGCACCATCGCGTTTCCCTTCAAGAGCAAAACAAGCAAGTCCGGCCGAGACTAGACCGCCTGTAACGCGGAGAAGAGGGGGCAGCATAACGAACGAAGTAGAAGCTTCCAACGCTGACCCTAATGGTCTTACAGCAGTCAAAGAAGCATTAACATCATCGTCCTCGAGCTCAACGATACGAAATGAAGACAAGGGGCGGAAGGAGAAACATCGAGGACGGCTAGGGGCACCGCCAGACCCGCCACCAAGAAAGTCGTCACAAAAGCTGAGAAAAGAACCAAATCTCAAGGATTCACCTTCCAAGTCTTCACAAATGCTGGCCAAACCACCAACGAGGTCTCCCTCTCCTATAAAGACCACACGATCCCCTCAGCCCCGGCCGACTCCCCCGTCTCGACCCAGTCGAGATGGGATGCCAGACTTGTACTCCCAATTCGGTGGTCCGGTACCTATTATTCATAGCAACCTTTCATCATCTAGTTTGGCGGATAGGCGTCATAGCACCTATCTGGCGCCCAGCTCGGTCCCAAGATCGGCAACGCCTGCTTCAGTACAGGATCGCTCTATAGCCCTAAATACCTCGGTTAACAGGGAGCCAACGCCAGCCCCGAGACCTACAGCTCTAGAGTATGCGGGGTCGGGTAAACAGGAGGTTCCTCGCATGGCTAGAACGCCCAGCCCAAACGTTTCCGCCTTTAGATCACGATTTCCAATCTTCGGCCGGCGAGCAAAGGCTACTTCTGACGGAACCTCGGCCGAGAAGAAACAGAAACCGCCCCGAAAGGGGCCTGCGGCTGGCACGGGTCATGAGGGATACGGAAGATTTGGAGCGGTGAAGAGGCGAAGTAGTAACGTGGTCCTCCCTCGTGGGCCAACAGGTCCTGTGTCTTCGTCTGATAGTCTGGCTAGTATGGGCTCAACCGACCCCTTCTTCCTGGAGAGAATGAACCCCGTTATTATCGCCGGCGGTGAGATAATCGAGAACAGAAATACCAGCTCCGACTTGACTCGAGCTGAGAGCAACCAGGGTATGCCATTAGGAGGATCAAGTATACCTTCACAGAACAACTCGTCGGTATCTCTGTCTTCGAGGGATGACACTCGGCAGACTTTGTGGCCATCGGCTCTTCCACACCCATCTACCCGATCACGTCGCCCTTCGGATAGTAGTGATTCAGAAGCTATCACCATGAAGCCCACCATCGCATTCCGGAGATCCGTCCAGCGTGGCCGCTCACCCGACAAGCCATTGAACCTTCCGAAACCGATCATGACGCAGACTATAAGGTCTCCTTCAGTTGGTAGCGCCGCGACGACAATTTTGACGGACGACTCGGTGCTGGATCCCCGCCCCGCTATAGCGCAACGAAAACAGGAGCCTAGTGTTGGCCCGAAAAAACTAACAAAGCGAGCAAAATCTCCCCGGAAATGGAATCTGTTTGGTCGGTCGCATAGTCAACCTGCCGTGGATGCAAAGAAGAAGGTCGAGGCAAATGTGTCTGAAGAACCGAGAGCTGAGCAGACAAAACCAGTTGCTTTCTACGCCATGATGGATTCATCGGAACAAGAAGACACTGAACAAGATGTCGGTGAGATTCTGCGAGAGGCAGGGGCTCTGAAGGCACTAGAACGAAGAGACGCTATGAATGAGCACGGAACATCGACGAAGAGTCAAACTCGAAGTCTGGCCCCTCCGCAATCGCTACGTGACCCCTCGCCGGCACGGTCTGAACGCTCACCAATCCGGAAACAAGCAGCCCCCCAACTGCGAAAACAGACTCAAACAGCCGAGGATCCTCGTTTAACTTCCGCACGTGACCGTCCAAGCAGGCTCCCTCATGTTGGTAGAATACCCAAGGTTGTCAACACCCGTCCCGAACAGTCATCATCGAAAAGCTTCTCGCGACCTTTTCACCGGATAAGCCTTCAACCCCCACCTGACCGCCCGGCTCCAGTTGATTGTCAATCAGTTGCCAAGGGTCCTAGTCCTCCAAGGCCTTCAAGTCCAGACTCTGCTTACGCAGAATTGACTGCAGCAGCAGAGGCTGCTCAGTTTAGTGTCGAAGACCCGAACCCTCCCAGTAACCCATCTCCCGAAGACTGCCAACCAGGGAAGGAATTTCTAGCTTTCCCTCCTCGCAAAAGCTCAGAGTGCACGACGAGCACTTCTGGCAGCTCTGGTATGGTTAGTCTTGCTAATCATGTGGCGGTACTCCCAGCAGCAAGCGCACCACCCGGAGAAGACGAGGTCTGGGATGAGTACAATGATTTGCTAGGCGATGTCCCCCCGTCGGCGACATCTTCGCATGGTCTCCCCTTCCACCTAGAAAATTATGGGAAGCAGGTACCCAAGGAGTCAGACATCCCATTACAGTCACCAACAATCAAAGTACATCGCTCTAGAGACATCCGTGGTTCCACAGAGACAGGGAAGACAGCTAGATCATCTAGCCATTACAGCGCCGAAATGACCGCAAGAATCAATGCTGCGTTTAGATTTGACCCAGGACAGCCTACTACACCACGCTCACTATCCGAGTTTGTGTCTGGCTACGGCGACCGCAACAATACGAATGCCAACGCCAGCGTGGCACAGGAGACCACCCTACGATCTTTGAATCGGGACAGTTCTTGCTCGAATCAGAGCCGGAGAGCGAAGACCAACTCCTATAGCAGCCGGAGCAGTGAGGAGACTCCTTTATCACAAGTCAATATTCGCGTGGGTTCGATGACCGTCAGCAAGTGGCTCACGTTCGGGCATGTTTTGTTCAGTCCAGCTCGGGATGAACTCATTAATTCCGTTGGATCTCTCAAGCGTCATTCTATACTCGTCATTGATGGACTTGGCAATGACGATTGGTCCTTCTATGCAGCTGAGACATATCCTGCAGCAACCTTCTTCAACCTATCCCCGCGAGCACCTATTTCGCAGGATCGCCAATCAACCTCGTTCCCTGTTTCGCCGCCAAACCACCACCAAATCCAGTACAAATCGCACAAGGACAAGTTTCCATTTGGTACAGATAGCTTCACGTCTGTTGTTTTTAGGTTTCCAGCGGCAGCCCCAGAAGCCCACTATCGCAATATTATTGCGGAGGCGTGGCGAGTTCTCAAGCCTGGAGGTTACATCGAACTCTCAATCCTTGATGTGGACCTCAACAACATGGGGAACCGGACACGACGGGCTGTTCGCCATCTCAAAGAGCGAGTCGCTACGCAGAATCCAGACATCAATCTTAGCAGTACAGCCGATCTCATGCTCCGGCTGCTGGGGAAAAGGGGGTTTGTCGACGTCAAGACTTGCCGCGTAGGGGTGCCGGTGGCAAGCTCTATCACTAACCCGACCGACAAGGAGCGCGGCAAGAAAGACGAACGCAGTCTAGCCGAGATGATGAACGACCAGACCGAGGTTGGCGACGCGAACATTACGAAGATGGTATCGAAGGTTGGGCGCTGGTGGTACAACCGGTGCTATGAGATGCCGACAGGTATGAACCGCAGCATCTGGAACGATCGCGCCTTGCTAGCCGAGTGCGAGGAGTGGGAAGCCAGTCTCAAGCTCATGGTCTGCCACGCAAGGGTTCCGGAAGCTAGGGGACGAGTCGCAAGCATTTGACTGCTTTCCACGCCGAACGACAATAATGTTCCGATTTATATCTTTGGCACGATATCCACCCAACGGACAGGCTCCATTCAACATATATTCTACCAACGTTCCTTCTGGAATCGTACATACCTTTAATATTTCTTTTTGACAATGTCATTGTCTTCTCTATTCCCATTTTTGCAGCCATTATTTCCGGCTAAAAGCGTCACTAGTCATCATCAAACGGCATGGGGGAGGCATAGCATCAAGGTTACACCAAGATTTCAAGAGGGCGCAAGCCCACTCTGTGAGCAATAGCAATAACCATTCAAACATAAGACGGGCTGGACACCAAACGACATCAAAGTCAACAAACGAACACGCAGGATTCCGTGTCAAACAGCATGGTTCCTAATACATCACCACCAATCTCCGAGCGAGTCCTCGACCGGTTCTCATGGAACCATTTTTCTTCTTTCTTGGTATATACGCCCGCCTCCTATCCTGATCAATCTTCGTTTGTCCGAGCTCTAGGAGCTCGCCCATCCGATACACTTAATGGCTGTTGCCGCGGGACGGGCCTCCATACAAGACGGCAGATGCTTCTGCAATTCGCCGCTTGCGGCGTCAAGCGGCGCAGAAGCCGAACGTCTCCCAAAGAGTTGGACAGGAAGGGGAGGCTCGTCTGGGATTTAAATGGGCCCCAGTTACTGTACATGAAACACCAATGGCTGGCTATTGCATATATTCATTACCCGTTCCCATCTGTCGACCACCGCGCAGGAATTTCTCTTTCTTTTTCATCTTCGCGCGTTATTTACAGTGGATTGTTAATTTGGGGAACTGGAGAGTGGAGTGGAGGGCTCTGGGAGCGAAAAGGGAGGGATCGCAGGGGGGTCGCGCGATATATGGGAGGGGGAGGGTTTCTCCCTGATTCTTGATGGTCGGTTTACATCATTTTACAAATCACTGCTGGCTGGACTTTTTATGATAATGATGAACGACACACGAGAAGAACAAAGGCGACAACAACAACAGCTTGATGCAACTATGAGGGAGAGGGGATGGGGGGCAAAGACAGAAAGTAAAGGAGCTGTGGTCATGGATTTGATATTTTATGGCATAAAGCGAAGCGAAGAGATGGAAGCGAGCGAGCATGAGCATGAGCATGTTGCATCATCAGCCAAGCGTTGTTGCGTCGAAACTAGAGATACCCCCAGTCTTTTCTGCTTGGAAACACGAATGCATCAGTACTTACTCGAATAAAACCAGCCATCCCGTCTGAAGCCGTCTTGCTTCACGGGCGGCAATATATTCTGTTCGACCTTGTTTTGCTGAGCCTCTTCCCGCATTGTGACACTTACTCGAACCGCGCATCCGTGCTGATATCTCACAACTGTCAGGCAATGTTACAATGTAGGTAGGTAGGTCCGTATATGATATTCAAGTGTTTTTGTATTTCCCTTTACTTCTTTTTATTTCTAGTTGTGTCTAGTTTCATCTGGGATACTTCGTTCATTCATTTCATTCATTCAGTTTATCTTTGGTTTCATCGCCCGCGCCATTGTCTGGTCATTCCCTTTTCTTCTTTTGAACAGGATCTCGGCGCTGGGGCTCGGGCACTTGGTCATCATGAACATCATGGGCCGGGGCCGGCCCTCGCCCTCCTTTAGCTTGATGTCGTACCTTAGTAGTAGGTGTGCTAGGATCATCTTGGCCTCGGCCGCGGCGAAGAACCGCCCCGGGCACGCGTGGCGCCCCAACCCGAAGCTGGTGTTTGTGTCGCCGATGCTGGTGAACTGCCACTGGCTGCTATTGTTGTAGTTGTTGCTGTTGTTGTTGTTGTTGTTACTGTTACTGTTGGCCACGTTTCCATATCTCGCCTGCAGAAGTTCCCGCTCCCTCTCTCTCTCCTGCTCCTGCGCCTGCTGCAGCCGCCAGAACCGCAGGCCGTCGAAGGTCTCGGCGTCCGGGTAGAAGCGGTCGTCGCGGGAGACGCCAGCGAGCGGGGCCAGCAGACTCGCGCCAGCCGGGAGGTGTGTGCCGTCAGACAGGTCGATGGGCCGCATCACCTTGCGAATAAAGGAGGTTACGTTGCCGTGCAGGCGCTGCGACTCGCGCATGAAGCTGTCCAGCTTGCGAAGACGGGCTAAGGCCAAGCCATCCTTGGCGAACCAACCGCTCTTCTCTTCTTGGCAGCCTATTTGCTCCCCTGCTTCGCCATCGCTCTTCTTGCCCTCTCCGCCCAGCTCCAATACCTCGGCCGCCTCCTGTCGGAGGATGTCCTGCAACTCCTGATGCTCCGCCAAGTCGTAGACGCAATCGGTCACGAGGTTGCTCGTCGTGTGGATCGAGGCCGCACTCAAGATGAGCTGTAGGTGCGCCTGCACGTCGAAGCGCGTCTTTTGGTCCTCGGGCAGCGCATCCAGGAGCCACTGGAGGAAGTCGTCGTCATCGCCTTTGTCATCCTCTCCTACTTTCCCATTCTTCTCATCATAGTAGCCAAGCTTCGTGGTGCTGCTACCGGCGGCACCACTCCCATTGCTAGTCCGCCGCCGCAGCCGCTCTTCGATGATGGGGGTGAGCATGGCCTCAGCCCGGTCCACCATTCGCGGAATCTCGTACAGGTCAGGGATCAGGTACTGAGCGGCAGGCCGTGCCCACGTGGGGAAGAACTGCAGCTTGATAGCGGCGAGGAACACCGTCGTCGCGTAATTCACGGTCGTGTCCATCCATGTCTCGGCACGGCTCAGCGCACGCCCTGCGAACGCGCACCCGCTAAGTCGCGCGACCGTCCGAACGAGGAAGGGCTGCGCGTTGAAGGGCGTCCAATCTGCTATGTGCATTAGCAAAATGGCCTATATATCTATAGGAGGGCGCGAATAAGGGAGGTATGTACCGTCACATTCAGGGAATTCCTGGGCCGTGATGAAGTCGAGCTCATCCTTGAGCTTCGGCGTGAGCCGCGAAAGCCGCTGTGATAAGTTATTACGCAGCAGCTTGGAGAGCGTCTCGCTATGGGGGCCAGCGGAAAAGTGGGTGTATTGGGCCAGCAGAGCCTCATGCACCGCTTCCTGAGCACTGAGAGTATCTTCCGGCAGGCACTTGAGCTCCGGCAGAAACCTCACCGGTATTAGAATTCTGGGGCCCTCGGTGGCCCGGATCTGGTAGACGTTATCCTTGAACTGGCGGGCGATTATTAGTACGCGTGTCGTAATTGGTCACCGGCGGTTCTAGGAGGCAAAATACCACTCACCTTTGAGTAGCTGTCTCGTATCAATGTGTCGGCTTCAAACATCCACTTCCATCTGGGGGCATTATAGAGCGGCACATCGACTTCCTGGGGTTTGCTCGTTGGGCGGAAAAGCCAGACGCATAGTAATATCGAACTGACGATGAAATAATAACTAAACCGACCAGGGATAAACGGCACCAGGGGTAACAAGCTCACTGTTGAGCTTGGACCGGTGGATAGCTGATTACTCTCGGGTAGGGCAGACATCGCTAAGGAATGGTGAAGAGGCGGCAAGTGCATTGAAGGTATAGGAGGTTGTGAAGCTGGAGGAGGAAGAAGGGACATGTAGATATCTTCTGAGTGGCTGACAATGCACATCCTCGTAGACACTGTCATGAGAACTTAGCCAAAGACGGGGTGGATTATGGTATAAATTAGTCGCCCGCGTATATTTGCAGTACGACGGTATGATGCGTCAAAAAGGATTGACGATAACGGACTGGATAGAATGTAATTTGGCAAGAACTGCGGTCGACTCAACGACGTGGAAAATATTATCAGCCTGAGGGCTATATTGCCATTGAAAACGAAAATGGTAGATTGTCCAGTCCAGTTGAACGGGTATTATTAGTTTAAAAACTGCGCCGGGCAAGTAGATAGTCGGTAAGGGCGTCAAGCCGAAGGGAAGTTGAAGTATGGTGCCGAAGGGTTCCGCCCCGGCAAGCACTGGTTCCGGTCTTAGTATACGTCGACGAAGGCCGCTTCATACATAGTAGAGGAGGAAGATCGGAGGATGATGAGCGACAAGGGCGCCAATTATACAATAAGTAGGGCAAGAATACTGTAGATTTAGAAACCAGACAACATCATGGCCAGCCACGTGAATTCTGTAAACAGGTAAATAGGTAGGTAGGTGTAAACTTGTTCATCTATCATGCTTGCGTGCATGTTAAAGAAACGCCGACTGGAGGTTTTCTAGAATGGACAGGGAGCAACTTGTATAGGGTTAATGCTACTGGGCGCGGGCTGCCATCTCACTACAAACCCACTGCGAAAAAGAGAGATACAGCTAATCGTGGAACGGGGCGTTTGAAAAGTGACGATGGACATGATCTGCTGCTAGCCCGACTGCTCCTGTTTTCGAAACCCGACCATCAGAACGGTTAGGTGGGAGTCTGAAACATAGCCAGCCAGAGACGGAGCTGGAAGGGGGCCCGGGAACGACAGCTCCGGAACCCTGGTCGGCCGCTGAGCGCCCGAATAAGTTGGGGGCCCCGACACAACGTTTAGACGCGATCTTCGCTCGTTTGGTGCACTATCCGACGTTCCACTGCCAGCCGGTGGTGAGAGGCTCCATTGAGCAGCCTCGGCATTCTTTGAAGTTACCAAACAATATATTCGCTATTATTCTTGTTCACTCAATGCATTAGTCGGAAAGTTCGTAGGCCCCCGTACCCGACAGATGCAGGCTCGGAGTCGTAAGATCCTTGAACGTATCGGAAGATCTGTCGGCTACTGCACTTCGACCTCTGATACGAACGTTCGTTATAGCGATCGCGATAGTCTGGCTAATCGATGTATAATAGTAAGCAAGACTTGATAAAGTATAACAAGTATCATCATTTTCATCCGAGGTTGTGCTTATGAGTCAGTCTCTCATAAACAAACCATCTGGCAAGTTAAAGGTGAGGAGACCTAAAAATGTTCGAGAGAGTTTCAGCTCTTGGGTCTGGGGGCGAAATCCCCACTACGCAAGTGCCACTACGCAAGTGCCGTAGTTACTACGTAGTAGCTGAGTCGGACAATGGCAATGGCAACGGCAACGGCAACGGCAATAGCAGAAATGGGCCCTTTCCAGTTCCACGCCTTCTGGCTTTGAAGTTTGAACAAGCGTGGCAGGCGTGATGCGCTGGTTTCACATCGCACCTTTCGGCAATGGTTCCGAGGCACTGGTGCTGCGGGAAGGAACGCTACCACCCACACATATGCAAGTATTGACTCCAAGTATTGTACATACATACCTACCTATAAAGCCCCTGTCTAGATGGTATTATGGTATTATCACATAGTATAAGGCGACAACGCCGGCTAGCGCAGCGTTTGAGCTCCCTAGAGCCCACTGAAAAAGCAACCTCAGGCTCAGCCGCGTACAAGAAAGCCGAAAGCAGAAAGGTTCTTCAACACTTGCTTCCTTGCGTGTCATGCCGTTTCTTTCTCCAACATCGAGTTTCAAAGCCCGCGATTATCGGATTAATACAACTTACCGTTTGTTTTTACTTTCCTGGGTTTAGTGTGAAATCCGGCAAGGGCAATCAATGCCACTGTCAATGGTACTAATCGTCAATCGTGAAAGCTTGTTTATCAGATGATATCTTGGGAACTCTCTGCAACCAATTGGCATGGAGGTCGGTGGTATACTAGTATCATAGGGGGTCACAATATGAGCTTCGTGGGACACAAAACTTCAAGGCGGCGTCAGAGCACAGTTCTAGACAACTTCATGCTAAAAATATCCGCCGCGAGCCTGCTGCAACTCCCTGAATTTCGCAAGCGCTGCCTCGTTCTGCCTCTGGACGTCGAAGTCGTTCATGAACGCCGCCATTTCGGCGAAGAACGCTCGCAGGCGCTCTGGGTCTTCGTGCACTGCAGGACCATGATGAGTCAGCTATTGTCTTCTCTTCCCGGAATGGGTGCTATTAGTAGTCCAGAAGGGATGAGGCGGCTATGGACCGGTTGAAGAACGGATAAACAATGTATTCAGAAGGGGGCGGGGTCAGGAGGCTTGACAAGAGATAGAAGGGGGGGGGGGGGGGGGTTCAGGTAAGGGTGGTGGCGGTGGCGGCGACAAGAGTTATGATGCTAGTTCACTTACTACCGTCCTCCGCATACGCGTAGATCCTGCCGAACTTCCGCGCGATGTCCACGACGGCCTGGCTGCGCGGGCGGCGCACATGATCATACGCAAGCAGGACGTCTTCGATCATCATCGCCTTTCGCCGCCGCCGGTGACCACCATCGTCATCCGCGCCGACGACGGCACCGAACAGGCAGTCCAGCACGGCGGCATCTTCGAGGGCCTGCGCCGCCCCGTTGCCCGCAAACGGCAGCGCCGCGTGTGCCGCGTCGCCGAGGATCGCGACGGCGCTGCCCCGCCGCGCGTAGCAGGGCGCGTGGTCGTGGTCTGACAGCGCCCACGATGCGCTCGTGTCGCCGCGGGCTACGAGCCGTATGATCTGCTGCGCCTCCTCGGTGTAGTCCGCGTACAGGGCTGGGTCTAAGGGTAGCGGTTGTCGGTCACCCCTTCTGCTCTCCGAACTATTTTTGCCATCGTTATCATCCAGGTCCCTCGGAGATCTGGAAGTGGTGATGATCGCAGCAGCAGCCGCCCCCGCACCACCACCACCACCACCACTACCACGGCGCACAGCGACGCCCGCGCTCAACCGCGTGCCTTTGTTCAGCGGTATGCAGTTGACGTGGCCCCGGGCCCCGAGCAGGATCGGCACGTGCTGCGTCCACTTGGGGTTGATGTGGCGCCGCGCCTCCTCGGCCGACACCATGACGCGGTAGATCTGCCAGCCGTCGTGGTTCTTGGGCGACGTCGCGGGGTGGTCCGCCCCGAGGAGGTGGCGCCGCACGAAGCTGTGGATGCCGTCGGCCCCGAGAAGGCAGTCAGCCTCGGCGTGGGAGCCGTCTTGGAAGCGCAGCCGCACTGCTGCTTCTTCCTCCTTGCCCTCCTTGCCGGCACCATCGTCATCGTCATCATCAATATGTACAGGCCGTTCCTCGACGCCAACAAGCCTCTTGCCAAAGCAGACGCACTCGGGCGGGACGAGCGCCAGGAAAGCGGCGAGCAGGTCGGCGCGGCTGACGGTCTTGCGCCCGGCGGCGCGGCCGAGCTCGGCGACGCGCTGGCCCCGGTGCGGGCCCTGTGCGAGGAAGACCTCCGTCGCCATGACCGTCCCCGCGTCCTCGCCCATGTCCAGCGCCGCGCCGAAGTACGCCCGCGCCAGCTCGGGACCCACGAGCCCCATGGCCCCGATCGCGTTGCGGTGCAGCGCCATCCCCGCCCCCACGTCTCGGTACGCCGCCGCCGCCTCGTACACGCGCACCTCGATGGCGTGCGGCTGCTTCTTCGCGAGGCCTACCGCGAGCGCTAGCCCGGCTATGCCCCCGCCCGCGATGGCGACTCGGATCCTCGGCCGACGGCTCTCTCCGTTCCCGTTCCCGCTCATCGTCTGATTGGTTACCGGAACGCGAGGTTTGTCATTGGCTTAGGGAAACAGTGGTCCAGATATGACGAGAATTGCATAAGAAGCAGGAAGTAAAAGAGAGGGGGATTCAGGAGGGGACCTTGATAGACGTAGGTACTTAGTTTCCAGCTCCAGCGGCGGGCCTACCTAAATTTAACTTCCCTAGCTTGCATGAAGCGACCGAGGTGAAGGGGTAAGCATCCTGTGAGGAAATGCTTCGGAAGTCCGGTGGGTAGTAGAGCCTATGCCGGCTGCAGGCTCTTTGCATGAGTATCACAGAGAGAAAATAATTACATTTGACGACTTCTTCCAGAGTAGGACAAGATGAAAACCATTAACCTGAGCTGGAAATCAGCATTCGGTGGCTGTATGTAAGTATGTAGTTGAATAGTTCATATCTTGCAAATATTTCATATGGACATCAAGTATAGCGTAGTGATGCTTCATTGGAAGGCGAATCAATGAACAAGGTTCTAGTTCTAGAATACGAAAGCGTAGCAGAGGCATTGTACCAATACCTACCAGCAAAACACGAATCCAGATCCTTTCGTTATCACAGCAATGTCAGTGTAAAAACTGTAAACATTTTTTTATATGGGATGGCGGCACTTGGACACCCATCAATAACGATATTGTAGATTATGAAGGCCGGCAGGTTGGTATGGCCGTGTGCGACATTTATCAGGCCATGTATTCCTCATCTACATAGTCGGTGGCTAACACAATAACGTTGAGTAAACTCGTATGTCAATGGCCTGAGAGATGATTTCTCAACGGATGGACCGTGCTGAGGTAGCCGCGGCCCAGATACACCAGGGTCCAGGGATCCTGTTCGAAACGCGTACTTCGGTATACGAAGTAGTACAATACCTACCACTGGTCGTTATGCTTGCGTTGACGCGGCCGCCACACCGGTGAACAGAATTATGAGGGAGTAATGAGCAGCCCTGGTGACTGTTCGCCTTCGATCATGAAAGTGGGTAGTGTTTCTGACGAGGCTTCTGTAGTAGAAAACCTGATGAGCGAGGTAAATTCCTTCCTATGTAGCCTGAGCTTGATGCGACGGTACTGCTAGATGATGATGGCCCTGGCACCCAGTGGATCGGTATTCGTTTCTAGAAAGAAATGACCGAGACTAGTGGGAGAAGAAATCTTATCAGATCCGATCCGATCATCGATGGTATGACGGGGAAATATTTGACAGGTTGCCGTTGACCGCCAATTCCTCCCCTGACAGCCCTGAATGGCGTGTCTGACATGGCGCAAAGGCCACCCGCGCCCGATATAACTCTCGTACTCGTGTTCGAAAAGGGGCGAGCGGCTCGGTACAGCGATAAATTACGTGTACGAATACTCAACAGAGGTGGATAAAGTTGCATAATCATCAGGCATAAATGCCAGAGTGCCAAGTAACGAAGTACGGGTGTCGACAAAGGGGATCAGGTGATGCTGGACTAATGCGATCCGAGAGGCTGGAATCCGAGTGGGTTGTGGAAGCAGCTCATTTCCCCCGTTGTTTATCAGATCCGTTGCGACCCGACATCTCGACGCGAAAATACTTACAGTACATACCTACCACGTCGTAGTCTAGTCATGACCGCGATTCATGGCGCTCACAGACCACTGAGACCCCGGACAGTGAGTACGACACGCTGGCCATGGCATCACCGATATCGGAGATGGATCAGATTAGATGAGATTGATAATTTCTGGTGCGTAGATTGATAAGATTCAATGGTTCATTGGTGCGGGTAGCGATCTGCATGCGGTAGCAAGCAAATGCAAACAAACGTGTCATCATCGATGCCATTCGGTGCGTGCAACCTGGCGATGCCCAGCTAGGCAAGGCAATGCACAGGGTGAAGCGCCGAGATGATGAAGCAAAATATCAGTTCAATAGCCGATGGGGTAATTTCTGCCGGCACGTAGAAATCCATACACGTGGTAATAACTGGAACGCTACTGCAAGCGCAACTGCAAGCGAGGTTGTAGTAGTAGCGGGGGAGCAGGACGTACGGAGCAGCCGGGCGATGAACTCACTCAGGTCTGCATTCATTGCCCCGATTGCTACGTATAGACTATATGCATGCCCCCTATCTTAAGACCAATGCAAGCACTGTATGTAGCTAAGTAGTCAAGGATTGTAGGATTGCTGTACCGGTCCTCCTGAGGCGTTGCAAATGTTGGTGTCTCCCTCCGGGTCTGTCTTCAGAGCCTCAAGCTGACCTCAAGCTGACATGGTGGGCACTGCTTTCCCGTATTACTGGTAGATTCAAGGTAATAAGACACCAAGGTCTATACGGTTAGCTGCCATATCCGACCGACTGGAGCCGTACTAAGTCTTTGGTATCGTCACCAACTGTCATTGTCATAGCAGCAATGGGAACAAGGTAGGTATGAACCAAATGATAATAAAAATGATGATAAACAGGTAAGACTCCTGGCAATCCAGGAGCATCTCAATTCAACGAAGTGCAAAGTACATAATTACCTGCATTAAACTACCACGTATTGTATTTTAATTCCTGGCAAGGGCTGCATGTATGCTTGTATGTACGTATATACATACCTTAGTACTGAAGCACAACATACCTACGGGTACTTTCCTTCCACCGACGTTATTTTGGAGAATTGGAGGCCTTGGGAGGTTTGCCTGTACTCCGTATTACCTACCTACCTACATACATGTAGGTTGTATGTAGGTAGAGTCCGATTATCGCGATTATCCTGACGAAATATTGTGCAATCATCCAAACATCAGCCCCACCCAAAAGAAAAAGTGCATCCAGAAGGCATTAGGTGGAAGGTTCCATATGCCATGATTCCATTGCAACCCAACTTACGAAGTGAAGGCAGCATCAATCGAGTCACATGGCACACATGCATTGGAGGACAGACTGTTAATTGGCTTCAGTAAAAGGAAGAAGAGAGCAGAGACGTAGAATGGAGAGGTTGATCCATTCACAATTATCAATCGAAGAAGCATTGGATACGGAGACGGATAAATTAAGCCTGAACTGGCTGACGAAGCTGACTGATGTCAGGAACCTCAAGTCGTCAGGTTTTGGAAATACAATTTCTATAACAGGGTATAACAGGGTATAACAGGGTGTAACCTCCATTGCATATGTGATATACAAATGCTTAGGTAAAGTGGTAATCTAAGTAGGCACAAGGGAGGATGGAAGCATATTTTACAAACGGCTTAGAAGCAGATACCTAGTATGCTTTGTGTACCTAGGTAGGTATGTAGGTATGAAATAGGGATGTGTGCACAGTGTGGTTGTGTCAAGTAGCCGACATAGGTACATGTAGCCAGAACAGCCAGACCGGCATGGGACCGGAGCAGTTATCGGAGGGTTGCAGGGCTGCCAGAAAGCATTTAGCAAGGGCCAGCCTGCTGTGTTTCCCTAACCGGTGCTTTGTAGAAGTGGCTTCATTCTCAGAGCATGCCCAGGTGATCGACGGAACATCAACGGAACATCATTGCGGCAAAGTCTATTTGTTTCCCACGCTAACGTTTTCGCATCTGATAAAATGCAATACTAATGCCATAACCACTTCGTACCTTGTACATGTACCCTTTATACCTACCACAACACTAAAAATACGGAGAAGCACCGCCCACACTTCCCATTATTACCACTGTCGTTATCATCATCAGCCCAGAGCCCAGAACTCATTAGAGGATTAGGGGATCGATCGTACGGTCCATCGGTAGTGTCGACTTCCAGCTTTTGTCTTTAAGCCTCGTTCCCCAACCTGATCCTCCGCACTTTTTTATCCTCAACTTCAGAACTCGTGCAAGGTTTGCGTACCGTGCGACACAGAAACAGTCACCTAAACGAAAGCCTCGGGACCATCTGGGACCTCATCTCTAATTGTCAGTTGCTCTTACTTCTTGTAGGTACTATATGTGTACCGCATCGCATCTACTGGTCGTCGCATCTCTTCTCCCATCAATATAATCACAGAGGCTCTTGTTTCAGCTGAAGTCTAACCAATTACCAGCAGTACTTCCCGATATAACCGTTCAAGAGGACTGTTTGCCTCTTAGGTACCCGCGTCGAACCGGCTTTTGCCCACACACACTGGAACTACCTACAGTACCCCACCACCATCGACTACCTTATCAATCGCTGTCTTGCCACCAGAACCACCAATCAAGTATTTGTGGTTACCCGAAGTACCTAAGACCATAACTTTACATTTCCAATCTTTGCATCTCTACCTCTCCTACGTTACCTAATTTTCTGCTTGACGCAACTATCGGTTTCGACGCCAAGCTCGACAACAATGCCGTCGCAAGTTGAGCAATTGCTTGCTGAAGCAGCAACAACTTTTCCCGAAGAGCCGCGTGCCCCCTCAATTGCACCATCGCTTACCTACTCCGAAGACTCGGAAGACCAAGATGAACTACAACAACCGGAGCCTCCCAAGCGACGACGTGCTTCAACCAGGCTGATCGCCCAGACGCCAGCTGATATTCAACGCATTACTGGCGAATCCACCCAGCAATTGATCAACAGATGTTGTGGTGGCGGCTGTTGCATGAATGTACAGAAACAGAAGGAAGGCATCAACCTTGACCATATAACCCTCCCCGATAACGAGGCTTTTCGTTCTCTGAGCCTCCGGATCGATGACAACGGCATCCCTACGACTCTGACGAGCGTCACGGACTTACCCGAACAGACCGCTTTCCTTAGTCCTATCAGACAGACTTCGGATACGTCTTCGCCTCCCGATTCTGCTGTTTCTCTTGGTAGCAATGATGGTTCCTTCGTTGCGCCCGACTCCGCAGTCTGCCTCGAAAAGAAAATGCAGAACCTCGTCCTTGAGAACCTTGACACTTCTATCCAACCGCCGTCCTTTGTACAGCCGCACCCACCTTACAACGTCTTCCCAGCCAAGATACATAACACTCGCGAGTTGACGAAGCCCGGCGCCGAGAAGCGCACCTATCATTTCGACCTCGATGTCACGGACTATCCTGAGGAAACCGGAACCGATTTCAAGGTTGGCGGGGCTATTGGTGTTATGGCTCCAAACGATGCGGCCGCTGTTGAGGAACTGCTCGATTTGCTTCTCGTGCCTCGTTATCTGCGGGACAAGCCTGTGCTTCTGCGCACTACCCGTGGCCGGTGGCCTACCGTCTGGGGCGATGACCAAGCAAGAGAGCTAGTCACCACCCGGAGGGCGCTCTTGACATGGTGCTCTGATATCCAATCTTACCCACCAACCAAGCCCTTACTCAGGATTCTTGCCGAATATGCCCAAGACCCCAACGAGCACAAGCTACTGACGTTTCTTTGCTCAGGTGAGGGTCAGGGTGTCTTCTGTGATTTCCGTACCGGCCCGCACATCACTATATCTCAGCTCTTGCACGCTTTCCCCTCCGCGAAGCCACCATTGGACCTTTTGCTTTCAGTTCTTCAGACCCTGATGCCGCGCTTCTATTCCCTGTCCAACGATCCGCACGAGAGCTATGAGGTCCGAGACGGGAAGCAGCACCGCCTAGTCGAGATCGCCGTCACCGTGCACGAAACGTCAGATTGGAGAAATGGTTCTAGAACCGGGATAGGATCTGGTTTCTTTGAACGACAGTCCATAAAGTACAGGGGACTTCAGAAGGAGGGCGTAAAGATGCCGCAGCTGTACATCCCCATGTTCAAGGGCCTTATGGCCAACCCGCTGGCAAAGCAGTTCGTGTCTGATGGGCCGATGCTCCTTATTGGGGCTGGCGTCGGTGTCGCACCATTCCGAGGCTTCGTCCAGCGGCGGCTCAAGAATGCCAACTGTGCGAACAAGGTGTGGGTGCTGCAAGGTTGCCGCGATGCGCTCGTCGACGAGCTATATAGCGGCGAATGGGGCGTGCACGAGGATGACGTGAAGCGCGTCATACAGAGTCGACGTGGAGAGGGCCGCTATGTCCAGGAGGAGGTCGCCCACCAGGCCGATCTAGTCTGGTTCATCATCAATTCGGTCGACGGCCGTGTCTTCGTCTGCGGAAGCTCCCAGGGTATGGGCGAAGGTGTCGAAGAAGCGTTGATCCAAGTCGCGATGAAGAAGGGAAATTTGGAGCACGACGAAGCAAAGCAGTTCTGGCAACTCAAGAAGGACGTTGGCCAATACATCGCTGAGACTTGGTAGAATACCGAGATCAGTGTCGGCGGTCGGTTCCTGTGCTCCTGTCCCAAGTGGGACGCGGTTTCATTTACTGGAAAGAAACAGGTCTGAAACAAGCGACCGCACGACATCGCCTATATCTTTTTTCTCTTGCTCCCTCATGTCGTAGATCAGTTGAGGGTTATATCTGCTTTGCATGTTCATAGCGCCGGGTTTGGGAAAAGAAGCTTAGAATACTCTGTTCCTGGAGGGGCATCATCGCGCAAGCTCGAATGGCGAGGCTAGACCTGATTGCTTTACATATCGGAACAGTCCCGCTTCGACAAGGCGCAAGAATCGGTGTTACATGCAGGAGCATATGGGATGGTGTATCTCGGAATGGGAAAACGGTTCTTTCAAGATGTAGACAATAGCACGCGTTGTCTTTTGCCTTCGGTTGTTTTTCTCTTCCCTTTCCGCTTTCTAGATTTCGTATATATACGTGGCTACTGTACATAGTACCTTTATAAATCTTGCGTTTCGGCCGACCGAGTTGTCATTCCCGCCTATCCAGTGCGTGGTTGCACCGAGCGTGTCTCGGCCGACTTGCTTATGCCCGAGTTGCTTATGCCCGAGTTTTACCACCGAGATCGTATGGCTCGGGTGCCTATTCGGTTCAATAGGTAAGATGAGAAAGACACCGTTTCCCTTTTCTATCGCAAGAAAGGCTGGACTGTTAAATATAACTATCATGGTATACATGATGCACAATTGCAATAGCAGATCATGTAGCTATGCTCCCCTATCTCTGAGTGGGTGTATAACGTGTCACGGATAGGTAAACCGAAGTGTATAAGCGCTGCCAGTCAACTGTCAGAACAAGACACTTATGTACTTAGTTATTACCCCTTAACTTAAACGCCGCCGTCTGCCTTTCCAGATATAGAAAGCAATATACTCACCCACCTCCAATCGCCATGTATTCGTTTCAAAACCACCAGGGTCTATCCCCTAAACCCCTACTTACGCACATAGTGAGAAGGGCACTCGTGCTGTTCGCGGCGTGGTACCTTCTGTCCTTGTCAGCCTACATGCATACCTAGACATACATGCACGCGATATCCAGACCACCTATACGAACATTTAATTACATGCCATATCCAACTATACAGACGCCGAGCAGGGCTATGAGGCATGGAGTGGCTGATGTCCTAGATACCAGCTGCTGTATACATACGTAGTTGCGGCCTCGAGTTTACCCGCGATGGGACTAAGTGGTATATCATCAGTTTCGTCATTCAGCACGTCAAGGCAAGAAAGCGATGGTTCGTTAGGCTCCACAAAGCCTATAGTAACCTCTTGGTTTTATATAGAAGCATTAGCGCGTAGTGTTGTCGTATATCGTCCGTTTTTCGACATTATGGTGCAATTTCCCCAGAGCTTAAAGGGGCATTAAGCTATTGGTAGTCCCCGTGGTTAGGGAGGTTGTACGAAGTAGGATAAAGGAGGTATTTAGGTATTTAGGTATAGACCATGGAGGCTCATGCGGGGCATCCCGAAATCTACCCCTCTACCCCTCCCCCTCAGTCGAATGGTATGTACTTAGATTATAGGTATTACTATACCTAACACTATAGCCCGGTGGGATCCGTGGGTGCAGACTCAGGGGGTAGTGGGAGTCTGGACGCAGCCTTAGCGCTAATTACCAAGCTTTGACTCGCAGCTACAAGTACATACATACTTCGTAAGCCCTTAAAAATCGCGGAATTCCGAATTTCAAAGCTTTTACTCAGCATGTCCGGCAGGCTCTCCAACGCCTGCAGTTTCCACGTACTTTCGCAGGCTCGGAACCGCGCCAGAAAAAGACAGCCGCCGCTTCAGGCTTGGTTGATTATCCACGGATATGTCAGCAGAGAAAATCACGCCAACCCCCTGACTACTTACCTTTCTCCCCTGCCTGTTTTGGTTGTCCTCGTCGTTGTATGGCTCGGTGATGGATTTGCGGTGTGTCTCAACTCACTTCTGTACCAGTTGTGTGTGTGTGTGTGTGTGTGTGTGTGTGCCTTTTGCCGGGTCGATGAAATCATCTGCCGAACTCAGGACCTGATCCGAAAATACACCATGCCGTTAACACGCCAGACCAAACCAAACAACAGCAAAGCAATTTACCCTTATTTGACGGCTATAACATATGCACCTATTACATAGTAATCTGCCTCGTGCCTCTCTTCCCAGCCTACTTCATAGGTAATTCACTAATTGTAGACGGCAGCCAAAAAAAAAGGGCAGTGCGTGGAGTGGTACGGGCGGCGGACAAGCACACAAGGTCGAGGACGGAATTACGTGCATTGAGTGTGAAGGCGGATATATCAGACAAGTGGGGGGGTATGGAGGGGCAGTTCTACGATTTCGTCGATATTCCATGGCGCAATTGGGCGTCATCCCTGCCGATCAACCCATTGGATCTCGCGTATGTATGTACGTATGTATGTACATATGTATGTACATATGTATGTACTATATCTGTATGTAGCTTGACTGGCTCAACTGCTTGCTTAGTTGATACGCAGTTGATGGTTTCATACTACTTCAAAATCACAACCCATTGCACCATCACGGCGTTCGAGACGAAAAGGGACAGGTACGAAGTACATGCATGGCCTAGCCTGGCTGGCATGAGAGGCTGGAATGGAATCATGGATGCTTCTGCTGTCTTCCACCACACATCACATCTAGGCTCCTCACATCCAGGCTCCTTACGTCTACTATTACTACTACGTAACTCCGTACTACCTCGTACTAATTAACCGGCCCGCAGCTCTAGACCCGTCAGCCCCGTCCATCCTGCCACCTCGGCCCCCGTGTCTTTTCTCACTGTTCTTACCTACCTGTCTGCGTGCATTACGGTATTTTTTTATTGTGCATTGCTACCTCAGTATATATATCCCGCTAGTGGCCCTCCCCCTCCTCGGCGGCATTATAAGTAGACCAAGATGCGCCCACACCTCGTCACCTCGCTTGCCGCCTCCTCGATTCCTCGCTTGACCAACCCCACCTCTACCCGGACCTTCGTCACCTCGTCGTCCAGCTCAGCCCTCAGGACTCTTTCCACGAGAAGCACCACTGTTACTACGCACCGAGCCTACTCGTCGCTCAAGAAGCCGCAAGAGCAGACCACCACCTCAAACCAGAACATCAAGATCCCCTCGCTCGCCTCCGCTACCATGTCGACGCCCATCAACGCCAATGCGGTCCTTGACCTCGTCAAGGCACGCCGCACCTACTACGCGCTCAACAAGGAGCTGGTCATCTCCAAGGAGCGTGTCGAGGAGATCGTCAAGGATGCTTTAGCCCACGTCCCTTCGTCCTTCAACTCCCAGTCCAACCGCGTCCTCGTCCTCTTCGGTGCCGACCACGACAAGCTCTGGGACATCACCGCCGAGGTTCTCAAGGCCATTGTCCCTGCCGACAGCTGGCAGGGCACCGCCCAGCGCATCGCCGGCTTCAAGGGTGGTGCCGCAACCGTAGGTCTTCCCCCACCCAAACGTTCTGTAGTGTTTCCAGCAGTCAAGATGTGGAAAGAACGAACAAGACAAAAACAAGAACAAGAGGAATAAAGAACTGACACCAACCAAAAAACAGGTCCTCTTCTTCGAAGACCAGGACGTCATCGACACCTTCCAGGAGAAGTTCGCCATCTACGCGGACAAGTTCCCCATCTGGGCCAACCAGTCAGATGCGATGCTGCAGTTCACCGTGTGGACGGCGCTCGAGGCCGAAGGGCTGGGCGCCAACCTCCAGCACTACAACCCACTCATCGACCAGCGCGTCACCGCCGAGTGGAAGGTCCCGGAGAGCTGGAAGCTCAACGCCCAGCTCGTCATCGGCGGCCGCGCCGGCGAGGCTGGCCCCAAGGAGTTTGTGCCCATCGAGAAGATCTACAAGTCCGCCGGCAACTGAATCCCTCTATCCCCTCCTCCCCTCTCTCCCTCTCCCACCGTTCTCCACGCTCGTGCCGCTCGGATGTGAAAGCGCGGCTACCTACCTCATCTGAGGACGAATTATGCATAGTAGAAGGATGAAAGATTACAAGATTTAATACCATTAACAGCATACCGCGGCATGGTGCGACCCAAGCAAGCGGGGTCGCATTTCAGACGATGGAGTCTTAACGAGGACATCGTGGATGGAGTTGTATATACACTCGGTGTAGACGTAGATAGTTTCACCAAACTCATGAAATAAACAAAGAAGTAAAACATGGATTTATAAAGATTTCAGACTCAAGTGAAAGAAATGCTCAAGGATGGGGCTTAACAGATATATATCCCGCGGAGACGATGTGACAGCAGCGGGATTGAGTCTCCCCGCATTCCGGGAATATTATCCTCATGACCCCTTGCCTATATTCCTGTCGCATGCAAGCCAAATGAATCGGCGTGAGAAGTTTTAGGTGTAATGTTACCTAGGTACCTAGTAGCTAAGTGGTTTGGTACTGAGACCAGGGGCCCCTTTCCGAGGGCTGACTACCGAGTATACTGCGGAGTCTCAGTTATGGTTACAAAGCTATAAGGTATAAAATTACGCATATGTTAAGACAAGTACTATTTGCCTACGATTGCCTACTGAAGATCCGTCGTGATCTCACAATTTATTAAGCTAGTAGTTATTATCCTAGTAGTCCTTATAACATTTCCTTCAATGCTCTTAATGGAACAGGAAGAAAAAAAGTAAATTGAGGGCTCAAGAGTTAGTGTCGATGATTGATAATCGTCGGAACATCATACATCAAAGACCATCTTTTCTGCCTATCACGACATTTTATACCGTATCGTTCGTTCATGGGTAGGGATTGCTGCACTATTGTGATCGGTGTCTTTTGCATTCGTCGCCGGTTACAAAAGCGTATCAGAGCCCATGCCGCAGCAGTATGATGGTGCAATCGGGTTCAAAATGACGAATGCCACCTGTTATACCCACCAGCATCCGAACCTCTCAGAATTGGTAGATTTATAAGAGATGACCCGGTGCTACAATTATGCACTGGCTTAGACCATCGAACTACCACGTGCAATATCACGTAAAGCAGCCTTAGAAGCCATGTCTATCGAGGACGGAACTGTTAAGTCGGTGGCGATCATCGGGGCCGGCGCGGCAGGTAAACAACCTACCCGGTCCCTCTACAGCCCAAGCCCCATCAGTCGGATCGGAAGATCCATGTTGTCCAAGTACTTATGAGACAACCTAGGTGTAATGACGGCCGTGGCGCTCAAAGCCGAAAACTACTATGATAAGATCCGAGTTTTTGAGCGAAGATCAACAGCCGGTGGGACATGGTAAGCAGCAAGACAAAAGAAGCAGAAGCAGGAGCAGAAGAAGGGGAGGAAGAAGGGGAAGAAGAAGGGGGAAACGTAGTGGCAGAATAAGAATGCAGGGCTAGCTATCGAAGCGAGAAAGGGAGCACTCTTCCTAGAAACCTTGAGGTTAACCAGGTTTCTGCCTTTTTCGTGCAGGATATACGATGCCGATCCGTCGCCGAGTCTGCCGATCTACCCAGGCCGCCTGCCTCCGGAGACGGACCCGCGACTGGACATCCCCGAGAACCTACCGCAGATCAGGCCGCACAATACGCAGGAGCGATACGCCTTGACGCCCATATACGACTCTCTAACGTGAGCCTCCCATATTCTGTCTACTGATACTCATGTTCCACATCCCCCCCTTCTCACTCCAAAACCAGCCGCTTTGCATTGTGTTGCATCCCCTACTGACCAGGGAAAACCTCATGCATACAGGACGAATGTGCCCGATATAGCCATGTGCTTCTCCGACGCGCGGTTCGCGTACGGGCCGTTCGCGCCGCACTACGTGCCAAGGCAGTACATAGAGAACTACGTGACCCACCACAAGGTCGACGAGGACCTGGTGCTGGACACCACGGTGGAGGACCTGGCCGAGCTGCCGCCGCGGGTGCCCGGCGGACCCGGCCGGTGGAAGGTGGTGCTGCGGAAGTACGACCGGGCCCGGCATATCGACCTCTGGTGGGAGGAGGAGTTCGACGCCGTCGTGTTGGCGAATGGGCATTATGCCGTCCCCTTTGTAAGCCAGACATTGGAATACCCTCCCTTCCATTTCGTTTGGATTCCCCGACGACGATGGCGTTTGCAAAACGCAAGACCAGACCAGGCCAGACTGCAGTTTCACCCTACCTCACTCACTCCCTCTGATGCCAACATCCATCTAACCACCCACCCACCCACTTACTTCGCTCGACTAATAGATACATACCCCATTGCTAATTGTAAATTACTAGGTACCAGAAGTCAAAGGCCTCAAAGCCTTCATAGAGGCGTTCCCCGACCGCGTCGTCCACAGCAAGCACTACCGCACGCCGCTAGTGTACGCCTCGAAGCGGGTAGTAGTAGTGGGCAACTCAGCCTCAGGTCACGACGTGACGGCCGAGCTCGTCTCGACCGCCCACCTGCCCGTCTACCAATCGCGGCGGTCGCCGTCGCGGTGGGACGGCGACAAGCCGCCTCCCGGCATCGCGTGGAAGCCCGTGATCCGGGAGTTCCAGATCCACGCCAGCCCCAACCCCAACCCCGGCTCCAGCTCCCACCCAAGCGGCCGCATCGTCTTCGACGACGATACCTACCTCGACCTCGACACCGACGTCGACGTCGTCCTGTACTGCACGGGCTACAAGCCGTCCTTCCCGTTCTGGGAGCCCTCGCGGCACTCCGGGCGCGCCCTGTGGGACTACGCGCCGGGCGCGGACCGGCTCGCGGGCGGCGGGTCCTACTGGCACACGTTCTTCACGCAGTACCCGACGCTGGCGGCGGTGGGCGTGCCGCGCACGCTGACGTTCCGCAGCTTCGAGTACCAGGGCGTGGCGGTGGCGCGGCTGTGGGCCGGGCGGGCGGCCCGCCCCCTGCCCCCCGCGGCGGAGCAGCGGACGTGGGAGCGCGAGCGCGCGGCGCGCGCGCGCCGCGAGGGCCGCCGCTTCCACGACGTGCCCTGGGAGGGGGGCGAGGCGCGCGAGTGGCTGCGCGGCCTGTTCGACCTCGCGGGCCTGGGGACCCTCGACGGCGATGGCCGCGTGCCGCCCGTGCTGACGAGGGAGTTGGTCTGGGCGCTGGAGAACGTGCGGAAGTATCCGGAGCCTGGGCGCGGGGAGGGGGGTGGTGGTGATGGTGCTGATGAGAGTGGGCTCGAGGCCACGAGTAGGAGCATAGCCGCCCCCGCCCGGCCAGAGGCGGTGGAAGAAGATGCTGGTGAGTGGGTTATGGTGCATAGACCTTATAAGATGGACCTGCTGGGTTTTATATAGAGCCCTATTAAATACATGCTACTTTCTATTCGAAATTGTATATTGTTGGGGTTATTCACAAGGGGGTTATGAGTGTAAGAGGGTGGCCAGCACATTTCGGCAGGGCCTTGGCACTTGGCACTAGAAAGTAAAGTGTGGAAAGTAAGGTGCAAATAGTAGGACTCAGAGTATCGACCTGGTTTGGAAAGTGCTCTCTCATGGACGTTTACGGGTTGAGACCTGTTGGCGTGACTTCCGTAACTCTCATGGCGTCCGGGGCGGCGGTATTTAAAAGTCGACTTGGCTGGGAAAGTGCCCCCTTGCAAGGCCGGGAAAGTGCTCTCTTGAGTGTTCATGGGTTGAGACCTTCTCTGAATCGTACTGGCAGCCTTTCAATAGGTGCAAAACGTCCATGGGAGCACTTTCCCAGCCAGGTCGGCGCTTGAATACCGCCGCCCCGGACGTTATGGGAATTACGGAAGCCAGGTCGTGAGTGGTGTATAAAGCTTTACCTACCTACCTATATTTTACAAATTGGCCCATACAGCCATAGTCTAGAGCAAGCTGTGCATAGGGAACTTGAAGCGTCTAGGCTAGAGAAGGAGAAGATGGTGATGGACGATTAACGATTGACCAGATTGACGGCAATGTTGATGAGGGCGTTATATTATCACTTCGCAGGCGGCAGAAGTTGGCAGGGTGGAAGGAAGTGATGGAGGCACTGTGCGTACAATGGGTATTTGTCCAGGGCGACACAGTGCTGGTATCGATCCCTGGCAGCTCCTCCTTATCAGGTACATCGAACTGTCTGTCTTATCTCATTCTACAATGACGAACGAGCTCGCAACAAACATTCTTGTTCTTGCAAAAACAGCAAATGCCTACTTACAACGTGGTAGTTCGGTAATTACGTCGTCTTTCTCGGCTGCAGGTGCTACCTAGATTTCCTAATAGGTAACTCTTATTAGTCAAAAACGCACTCTAGTTCGTACGTAGAACAAGGGCTCAACACGAACCGCCAACTACCATCCGCCATCGACAATCATCCCTCCATTCAAGTATCACGACATCTGAAGCCCAACCTCAGCTGGGATACGACCCGACAATGGCGACCGAAGATGAGCGCTACCGCCAATCGACCCAATACCGATTGTGGTCTTTTACTCTTTCCCACCTCTCATCCCTTCGTGAGAAGGCCAATAGCCTTGCGCAAACACATATTACCAACCGCTTGCGAGCAGCCTCGCCTCCTGTCGATCCCTTACCCGAGTTTCTGACGCCCGCTGAAGAGTCTACGCTCTTGACGTTCTACACCGTTGAGCTGTTGCGCGCTGCCGCGTTTTGCAACCTCCCTACAGACATCCAGGCAACAGCTGCCACCCTCCTGCGGCGGTTCTACATAACCAATTCCATCATGACCTACCCGCCGACCGAACTGCTGAAAACCTGTCTCTTCTTTGGTTGCAAAGCGGAAGGCTATTACATGCGACTATCCAAGTTCGCGGAGAAATTCCCCAAGACGACAGGCGAAGAGATCCTAGCAGCCGAATATATCCTGTGCCAGGGCATACGATTCGCCTTCGATGTTAGGCATCCATACCGCGCTTTGGAGGGGGCTGTGATGGAATTGAGAAGACTGGGCGACTTTGATGATGACCGGATCAATCGAAGTCATAGGAAAGCTAGGGATATCCTCAAGTTTAGTCCACTCGTCACGGATGCATATTTCCACTACACACCTAGCCAGATCATGCTGGCGTCGTTGGCCATTGCGGATGAAGGGTTGGTAGAGCGCATAATGAGAGAGGCCTTCGCGGGACAAGGCGAAGCAGCTAAGGAGAAGGCTCTGAATGTCATCGAGAGTTGTAAGGACATGCTGATGAAAGAACCCCCCGAAAAGATGGGTAATTACTGGGGCACAGTAAGTGGCTTCTCATATATTGACCATCGTACACGCAGATCTCTAACAGGCGCAACAGCAAGAAAGCAACGCGGTCATCAAACCGCTGATCAGAAAGCTCAAGAAGTGTCGAGATCCGGACCGGATTGACCTCGTTGCTCTCCAGAAAGCTAAACGGGAGCAAGCCCTGCAAAAACCCAAACCCAAGCCGAAACCGAGTCTGAAAGACGACGGCGATGTGTTTGGCGGTAGTATAGTTGACCCGGAACGTGAGATCAAGAGGCGGAAAGTTGCCTCTAATGGTGCCGATCCTTTTGGGCCGCCTCTTTGAGGTCACGATGTATACGAGTCCTACGCACGGGGTCTGTCTCACTCATATCTAAGCAGCAACGTGAGCTATTCTCATATGGTGAGCTTTATGACCTCCGGATAAGGCGGAGCGTCAAGTATATAGTATTGCTGGAAGGACAGGGTTGGTGGCTTGTCCCAGAACACCATCATGGCTAGTCTATCATGAAAAGGAGTATGAAACACGGTCTATCGAGATGGTGGTATACAGTAGATCCGAACGCAATGCTGGCTAAACATACGGTAAACCCCTTTACCAAATCCTTTCCCAACATCTTTTCCCAAAGCTCATTTCTGCGAGCCTCCGCTTCTCATTCTCTTCGATACCACCTTCTTCCCACTTCCTACACTCATAATCACACACCTGCTTTCCAGATACCAAATCTACATCGATGGATTTGATGAGGCTTGTGCGCTTGACAATCTTCCAAAGGAAGAACATGAAAACACCCCAAGCAAGCCCGAAGTAGTTGGTTATAAAGCCGCGGACGTCAAACGGCACAAAGCCGTCATAGCCGACAAACAAGAGCATCAAGATGCCGAGAACCAGCGCGAGATATGCGCTGTAAGGCGCCCAGGGGGCGCGGTAAGGCAGCGTGGCCGGGTCAAGGCCCTGCGCTTTCCGAGCATGGTAGAAGCCGATGTAGGCGATGATCATAAATGTGTAGGTCATGACGAGCGCGGTCGTCGTCAGATCAACGAACCAGAAGAAGACCTCGACAGCCGAGTTGGAGGATACCAGGAATGTGATGCAGGTGACCAGACTGACAGCGCCCACGGCGTAAATGGGAACGCCGGCCTTCGTGCATCTAGCGAAAATCTTCGGTGCTTGCCCGTCTATGTGGCACTGTTAGCGTTATATTCTTTGTAGTTCGCATTCGTACCTGGGGGGGATGTAGACATGGTGGGGTTGTGAAGCAGGCACATGCGAAAAGAAAAGGGGGCAATAAGTACCTTGAGCAAGACCGTACAGCGTCCGCGAGGTGGAGTAGAGGTAAGCATTTCCGCACGACAAGCCCGACAGCAGAATGAGAGCGTTGATCAGATGCGGCAGGCCCGTGATGCCGAGGTTACTGATGCCGATGACCCAGGGGGATGCCGCGGCCGACGACGCGCCGCTGTCGATAGCGCCCAGCAAGCCCGGGTCGCGCGACGAGCAGATGATGCCGACACACAGCACACCGACGATGTAAAACCCGACTAGGCGGTAGAAAATGAGGCTCGCGATGCGTGGGATGGTTCGTCGTGGGTTCTGTATTTCACCCGCCGCTAACGCGATCATATCCGGGCCGGCGATGGTGAAGGCGGCGTAGATGACGACCTCCCACCAGCCGAGGAAGCGGCCAGTGGCGCCGTCGGTATAATACTCGTGCATGGCGCCCGCGTTCCAGTTGCGGAAGCCGTAGGCGTCCTTGGCTGGGTTGCCACCGCACATGGTGACGAGGGTCAGGAAGCAGAGGCCGAAGAGGAGCAGGACCTTGGTGGAGGCCATGACGAACTCGGACTCGCCGTACCAGCGCACGGCGACGACGTTGAGAAAGATACAGACGGCCATGGCGCACGCCACCCACGCCGCCGCGTTCACCTGTGTTGTGGGAACCCAGTACTCCATTACGGCCGACACAGCTGAGTACTCGACGCATACCAGCATCGCTCCCGCCAGGAAGTACGTCCATCCCATGGCGAACCCTAGCGCCGGGTCTACGAACCGCGACGCCAATTCGAACAGCGTCCCCTTCACGGGAAGGTACGCGCACATCTCTGCCACGCACAAGTTCAGCGGCCACACGAACAAAAGGCCCCAGAAGGCGTAGCCGAGCACCAGGGAGAGCGGTCCCGATTTGCTGAGCACGCTGCCGATTCCGACCTATTGTTTTATGAATGGTTAGCCCGCTGTCTTTCGGTTGTCGGACGCTGCTCCGGACGGTTGTCGGTCCAGTAAGCAGATGCCAGGCCAACATCTTCCATGATTGGATCGTAAAAGATGTTGGCTAGGATTTGGTAGATAACGCAACTCACCCATAAACCTGTCCCGATCGACCCTCCAATCGCCATGAGCTGCACATGGCGCGGACTCAAGCCTCTCTTCGTCTCGTGGTGCCCATGAAGCTCAGCTCCGATAGAGGTGACGATGCCCTCGCCGCCGTCGTAGGATGTCGGAGTTTGGACCGGCGTCAGCCTGTCCTTCTGCTTGTCTGTGGCATCCATAGTTCCGATGTCGTACGGATCGATCTAGGTAATGAAGACGCTCGAGTTCCACGAAGAGTTCCACGAGTTGGGGTCGCAGCCGGTATTTATCTATATTGCCGAGCCATGGCAACTAGTTGCTTGGCTTTGTGTTACTACCAACTGCTATCAGCTATTATATCATGTCATGGGCTTACATGGTTCATCTGAGTGCTAGCGCCGAAGCGCCACAATGCAAAAGTGAGAGCCAAGCCGCGACTCGATCATCATCTGCGGTGCGATTCGTTCATGGCTACCACTACCATGAACAGGGCCAATATAGCGGCCCATCGTAGATAAGCAACTTCCGAAGATCACAGGTCTGCCCAGGCACCCCGGTTGGTCAGTCGGGGCGACGAGGAAAGGGTGGGAACGGTAGGGCCGCGCCTCTGCCGATAAGACGATCCGTCGCGTGTTGGTGTTCACTAAGGTCGGTATTTAGCACCCGAATAGGTAGATTTTGAACTGTTAGAGCCGTTTATGCTGATGGTAGTCTGGGGGAATTTAACGCTAAAACCGCCTCCAGACTGTCATGCGAATTTCGTAAGACAAATTCCGACGACAGCTGAGTAGATCTTTCACCACTAGAGATATCCATATCTAAGGGGCCGAAGGGGCCCGACCCTCTTCCCCAACTCAGGGGGGCCCAGATCCAAGGGGGCGGACTAGTCTAGAGCCGCGATTCAGGTTAAACTAGACTACATGGATACACCGAATAACGTAATGTATTATCTGAATCGGCAGCCAGGAGCCTTATCCGATTGTTGACCAACCAGTTACAGTAATAAGGCGGAGGCAGCATGACGAGAGCGTTGGAGATACCCCATGATGGGAGGATGAGTTATTACGGAATGCCAACCCTTCCTTCACACGAAAACAATAACCAGATAGTAATAGTAGCCGATGTTATGCGGAGAAGAGGCTTGATGCCTTCCGAACCGCATAGGCTAGGCCAATTCTTGGTTAGGCCTTCATCGGTTATCACGGACGGAGACTCAACAATCGGCTACGAAGAGATCGGGTTCGAACCGACGAACACCACCAGCACCGCGGCGTAGGCCGCCGTCACCGCCAGCACGTTCATCGGCCTGTCGAGCCGCCACGCCATGACAAGGCCCCAGGCGAACACGAACGCCGACGTCGAGACGAGCGACGTGTAGAGGTCGTCCCGCAGCACCATTAGCCACATCGGCCCGACGAGGAACGCGCCGCCCACCAGCGCCATGGCCAGCCGGCCCCGGAAGGCCTCGAACTTGGCCCTCTGCGACATCACGTACCGCGTGCCGCCGATCGCCTGGGGCTCCTTCTCCAGGGGCTTCCCGAACGCTACGGGGTGGCCGGCGCCCGAGGTGCCGTGCAGCCCGTCCGGTATCCGCTTGTGGCGGGGCACCTCGCGGAGTAGCCCCTGCAGCACGTCGGCGTCGAGGCGCCGTTGCGTCAGTACCACGAACGGGTCCTGCAAACCCCGGTCGACGCAGGAGCGGATGAAGTCGTGGTGTCGCACGGCGTCGACTGTTGTTGTTGGGAAACCAACGCTGTTATTAGTAGGACTATTATGTGGCTAAACCCCGACGTCTTAGCTTTTTATTGTTATTACCTACTATATTCGTCGAGCAGACGCTCCCAGCCGGCCGGTTCTTCTTCGCCGTACCGCATGTGGAGAATGACCCGCGCGAGCTTCATCTGCAGCTTGCGCATGCGCATGCGGTGCAACCCTGCCAGATTAAGCTTCACATGGACCCCGGCCCCAGCAACAGCAGCAGGAGAAGCCGTTTCCTGCTCCAGGTTTGATGGTTGCGATCGAACTTTGTGCGAAACCGCGTTCCGGATGCGCAGTATCAGCTTGAACATGCCTATCCACTGGCGCGGTAGAAGTAGAGGTGCTGCTTTTGAAGTCATCTCTCTTTGGTTAATGGACGACAAGCCATAGCTAGTATTCAATTCGGCGTCAGAGAACACCTCGAATATGTCCTGCCGGTGTAGTTGCCTGACCCAAGCCTCAATATTCTTGTCGCTCTCAGACTCTAGGTTGGGTTGTTAGCATTGTTGCTTGTCCTGATGATCATCGTCTAAACGGCGTGGTATAATACTTACCATCGCTGAGCTGAACGTGACGGATCGAATCCGTTCGCGTACCAGGCGCGCCGTGGCCTGGTGGAATAGTGGGATCCCGAACTTCGTGGCCATTGTTGGGCCTTACTGGGCCCGGCTGAGAAGCAGTAAATGTGTTGCTATGATGCAGATGGTCGCTCGTAAGACTTACAGCCTGACTGATAGGCCTACTCTGCAGACTAGTCCCGGTGCCTCGGGTAGAATCCAAATCCACGCCGTCATCACTTGTTCCGGGTCTCGAACTCGCCACGGTGACTGAACCTGAGCTGATATTTAGCAAGAATTATGTGAGCATACGCATGACATTGACTTACTATGCCCGTTTCCGCCAACACCGCGAATACCCCTTTCGAGATCTCCTAAGTCCATAACTACTCAGTGTTCTGATTATCAGCTTGTCTCTGTTCGTTGAGTCGCGAATGTGTGTCTGACTGATTGACTTGTTGATTTTGAGTAAATGTATTTATTCAGAATTACTTGACATTATGACTTCACACAGCCCACCAAGAAGGGGCTGAGTCTGGAGAAGCATACGGTTCCTAAGAACAAGGCGGAGCATCTGACTGAAAAATGTCGACGTTGCAATGCATGACAGTGCCCGGCCTCACCCAAACTATGCGACCAATAGAACCCGATGTTAGCAGGTACTTTTGGAAGAAAATCTGCCTTGGAAGGTAGGGCTTTACGAAATTTATTAGGGAGCCTAGCCGTTGGTTTATATCAACTACCTATTTAAAAAAATATACATTACATGTCTTTTACGATCATGAAACTAAATACACCTCGATTAGTAACCCAGCTGAGAGCCGGCTTTCTATTATGTTCAATCCTTGAATATACATTCGACAATAAGTTCATTATTAACCTACTAGGACCTCTTACATCATCCATATGTCATAGACTAGTCTGTCATTTTTCAGACCGCCGCATAATCCAAACTATATTTTTATGTCTCAGCGATAACTGGATATGGATACACTCGACATACAATTCGACCTTCGGATGAGAGAATTCAAGATTTGGTTCGGATCGGAAAGTCAGGCAAAAGCGTATCAGGTCAAGAACCCCGAGGCTCGCATCATGTGGGAGGACGACGGCAGGCAGGTGTGGCTACCAGTGACTAGCCACATGACCTCTCTGCGTAGCAGCTCACAAGGCATGATCATCATCTTCGATTCCGCTGAGGCGGCTAGAGCGTGGGTCGGACGCTCGGTGATAGGAGAGGAGTTTATCTATGGCAACCCGGCCGTTGCCGCAGCATACATCAAGCGTGTCTGGGACCCCTCAGAGCTTTGGGCGAGGTTGGTTGGGACTATGCGGCAAGTACCCCCGCCTACTACCACCCAGCCCGCCGCGTCGCCATTCGCAGTTCCGATGCCGCTACCACCCAGCTCAACACCATACTTTCCAAGAGGCTAGCCGCCTAGCTATCACCCTTGTTCGATGCCTGCGAAAAGAGAACGGGCTAGCTGTATCTTGAAATGTACAGATAGCTGAAATACAGAAGACAAGTACAGTTCAAACTGGAAACAGCACCCCAAAGGCAATTATCTCAAGACTATACCAAAGGCCAAAGAGCCGCAACCTTACAAAAGTGTTTGATAATCGGATGTCACCGCACCTCTGAGTACATAGATGTTTTAGGTATGGCACGTGAGGTGGATGTTGTAGCTGAGTTTAGGCAGACATTTGCTCCAGTTACCAAGGACACGTGCCCGAATCTTTTTCTTCATTTAAGAGACGCAGTTACGTAAGTGGCAGCAATATAATATGAGTCAGTGAATACGTCGATGGAAACAATTTTCGCATACCGTTAAGGGGTCAGGGGTCGATTTATCATGCGATTGAAAAAGACTAACGTTATCATAGGACACAAATTACAAAGGCAAGAAGATTATAAGGTGTCCTAACTATTTATATTGCCATTACCTAGTTATTGACGTCTTCCAGCCAATAACATTCCAAAATCCGACTGGAACGAGTTCTTCCGAACAACTGAGAAACAAGTTAAATAAGCTTTGAAGAGCGACCACTGAGTGTACCAAAGGACATCAATCGCCACACTCAGCGGTAGCATGCGCAGCATGGGATAGCTGGTATCGGGAGGCTTGAGTTGAAACCACAACCACAGAAGCAAGACGCAGACTGAAGGATGCGGATGGTATCAACGGCAACCAGTATGTGCAATAGCCAACGAAAGAAATACGTACGGGTTGATCAATACGTACCTTTTAGCGGGTCAAGATCCAACGCCCAGCTTTCAAGCAAGCAAGTATGCAAAGCACGACAAAGGCGGCAGAGAATAGATTGTTCTCACGGAGCCGTTCTAACCCGAGGCAACCATACACACCGAGTTTGGCAATGACTATGCCTATAGCAACGATAGCATCTCTGATCAATTGGGGCTCGTACGCGCCGGCAGCAAGAGGGGCGACCACCAAGAAGACTTGTATGGCTTGCCAGAGCTGTGACATATACAGGATGGCAGCTCTGTCGGCGTACTGGCGGACCAGGGCGATGCCGACGAAGACGCTCCAGACGGCGAAAAATGAGATGCTAATAGCAACGGTACTCCAAAAGATGGGGTCCTCTCCAAACAAGTAGAAGATGGCGCCCTCGAACGAACTTTTGGCGTACTGGAGAATGCTGTACACCAAGGGCTCAGTGTCTATCTCGATGGCCGCGTGGGCGGCTGGAATCAGAAACCGCACCATTTTGATGGGGTGGTATATGGAATCCCTGAAGTAGGTTGTGGTGGTACGTTTTGCGGTATCTAGCAGCTGCGGTGTAGAGCTGATGGTATAAGTGTGTGATGGTTGGTAGTGTGGGACTTTACAAAACCGGAGCTCTGGCACAGGAATATATATCCATAGGACTTCACTCATAAACGGTGGACGGTTCTGAGGTTCAAAGCGCTGGTTTTAAACATACCCTTTCTTCCTAACAAGGCACTTCTTGGGTTTTGAATATTATTCAGCCTTGGTAGCTAACATTGCCTTGTCTCGTCGATGCGCTTTGTTTTCGCGCAACAAATACCAGTAACATTGCTTCCTGGTAGTACACGCTGTCTTAGTCCGGATTCTTATTATCTGCACTGTCGAAGCACAAAGACTCTCGCTTCGGTTGTCGGATTGCCGAGTGAAAGCCCCGTAACGCCAACTTGTGTAGATTTGCACAATAATGGAATTTGAGACCGTGAAGTTTTTGTTTAGGGAATTCAGGGTCCTCTTGATGTGCTTGGGATGTTGTCAAGAGCCTTTGTTGCCTGCCGTAATGGTCCTGGTCTTGCTTACCCCGAGGTCATTCTGGCTAACGAATAACGTATATCTGAAATATATCACGGAGTATGATGTAGACTAGTAAATCGGTAATTATTTCATGTAAACCCAACTTGGCATCGCTTGGCTACTCAGCCAACTTCAAATCCTGTCTGCAGCTTCTAGACTTGTGACCCCTGGGGTCATATCCATTGGGATGCCGATGCTGGTTGTGTATCCTCACGTAGCCAATGACGACCCTGGGATTTTCGAAAGATATTGTCAAGAAGTCACAGGGGTCCAGCGAGCTTCCCACTTCGCTACTCAAAGTTAGCTACCCCGCGATAAACCTCTCGGCGAATAGTTAAGCTTGCCGAATAAGCTCCAGGGTCCCTTGCCAATACATAGATAAGTATGGCACCGCCTCCTGAAGGTTGAAGTGCAACTTCCCTTACCTTCTCATGGCTTTGACGGGTTGGAATTCCATCGATCCAACTACTTACGCGACAGACTGCTAGCAATGGTGGACATCGAGGCAGCGAAGAAAGACGGGGCCGCATCGGCGTACGCCGCTGACGGCCCCCGCGACCCCGTGGACGATTTGAAGCGCGAGCATGAGAATCGCCATGTCGGAACTCTGGAACGTAGGCTCAAATCGCGCCATGTACAGTTTCTCGCGCTGTCCGGCGCTATCGGGACGGGCCTGTTCGTGGGCTCGGGACAGATGCTGTCGCTCGCCGGACCCCTCTCGACCGTTCTAGCGTAGGTCTTTCGGTGGCATCAGTAGTTCGAAATTTCAAGTCAATCGGCATGTTGATGATTAGCGATTGATTCTGGATATAGTTATCTGATCACCGGTTTCAACCTCTTCTGTGTCATCAACAGTCTGGGCGAGATGGCCACGTATCTACCGTTGCCCGGCGCTGTCCCCGTATACGCTACCCGCTATGTTGACGAAGCCCTCGGGTTTACTCTCGGTTGGAATTACTGGTAAGAGACTCTTGGTGCTGACCATGCGCCTGTATCGGGTTCATTGGTATCGGGAAAGGATCCCTGAAAGGATGACATATCGCATGAGGATATAAGTGGTTTTTTCGGCCACCCCTGACTTGAGTGTTATACAGGTACCAACTTGCCATCGGAGTGCCCATCGAAGTGACGGTAGCAGTGGTCATTGTCGATTTCTGGCCGAACGACGTACCTAAGGCGGCGCTGATCACCGTGTTCTTCGCTGCGATGGTGATCATCAACTGCCTCCCGGTGCACATCTACGGCGAGACCGAATTCGTCTTCGGCGCCATCAAGCTGACCACCATCGTCGGGCTGATCCTGCTGATGCTGATCATTACGTGCGGGGGCGCACCCAACGGCGGCGCCATCGGCTTCCGCTACTGGGCCGACCCGGGCCCCATGAACGAGTACCTCGTCGGCGGGTCGCTCGGGCGCTTCCTGGCCTTCTGGCGCGTCTTCACGCAGGCCACGTTCGCGTACGGCGGCAGCGAGATGGTGGTTATCGCCGCCGGCGAGACGGAGGACCCGCGCCGCAACATCCCCAAGGCGATCCGCCGCGTCTTCTGGCGCATCCTGCTCTTCTACGTGGTGGCCATGTTCCTCGTGACCATGTGCGTGTCGTCGCGGGACGCGGGGCTGCTGAACGCGATCGACAGCGCGGCCCCGGGCGCGGCGGCCTCGCCCTTCGTCATCGCCATCCGGAACGGCGGGATCGGCGCGCTGCCGTCCATCATCAACGCCGTGGTGCTGAGCTCGGCCTGGTCCGCGGGCAACTCGTTCTTCTACGCCTCGACGCGGGTGCTGTACTCGGCGGCGCTCGACGGCAAGGCGCCCCGCGTGCTGGCGTTCGAGCGCTTCGGCGTCCCCTACGCCTGCGTCGCCGCCACGGCCGCCCTGTCGTGCCTGTGCTACCTCAACGTCAACAACCGCGGCGAGGAGGTCTTCTTCTGGTTCTCCAACCTGTCGGCCGTGTCCACGCTGATCGTCTGGGCCTCGACCTGCGTCGTCTACCTGCGCTTCCACGCCGGCCTGCGGTACAACGGCATCTCCCGCGACGGCCTGCGGTACCGGTCCCCGCTGCAGCCGTACCTGGCGTACTTCTCCATAGGCTTCTGCCTCCTCGTCGCCCTCACCAACGGCTACGACGCGTTCTTCCCCGGGAAGTTCTCCGCTAAATCCTTCATCCCGCCCTACATTGACATGCCGATCTTCGCGGGCCTGTTCCTCGGCTACAAGTTCATCAAGGGGACTAAGTTCGTGAAGACCAGCGACATGGACCTGTGGAGTGGCAAGGCCGAAATCGACAGCCTCGAGGGAACATGGCCGGAGCGCGTGCCGAGGAATATCTTGGAGCGGATTTGGTTTTGGATTGCGTAGATATCTGGAGCTGGATACAGAGGAAGTAAATTCTATGCTTTCTCCCTGCTGAAACGAGTAATGATACTTGAACTTTGCTTTCTATGCCTAGCAAGACCAACTATCCCTTTGTGACATGCCTTTAGAACAACTTTTATATTTACTCAATACCAATAACTTGCTTGGATATGCGTATCTTCATATCAACATCTAAGGGGGCTCTTGGCATGGAAGGGGGTTAACACTAACCCTAACCCTAACCCTTCACGGTAGGGAGGGTAGGAAGGAATCTAACTGGATATCTACTCAAGGGAATTCATTACCTTAATTACCACCCGTATGATAAAATCAGCGTTAATCTGCGCTTTCATACCTCATACCTGTCCGACGCATCCCTCACAGGTCGATACAGGAAGTAGTCAAACCTGGCAGGGAGCGCAGTCCCATTGACATCCGAGCAAGCCATCCCGACAAATGCGCCAGTAAAGCTCCCGTGGGCCTGGTGCCCGCCGCACTCATCCGACAGAATCGAAGCGTCGTACACGGGACCGATCTCCTTGAGCGGCTCCGCGCCGCCCGCCAGCGCGTAGTAGAACTGCAGGCGGTCGCCGCGGATGGTCAGCGCCAGCCGCACCTTGCCCTCGTTGGGGATGCGCACCGGCTCCGGGAGCGGGGTCTCGAGCGCGCCGTCGGGGAAGGAGGCCTCGGAGCTCATGAGCAGCAGCTCGCGCTGGCCGTCCGCGTCCGCCGTCACCGTCAGGTAGAAGAAGTTGTACCGGCAGTAGTAGGCCGTGAGGCCGGCGAACTGCCGCTCGTCCCCGGGCGCGAAGTCGACCACCGTCTCCGCGTCGTACGAGAAGTGCGCCTGCCGCCGCGCCACCAGCGCCTGCTCGAACCACGAGCCGACCGACTCGCGCCCGATCAGCACGAGCTGGCCGCCCTCGATCCGGAAGATGCGCTCGGGCTCCGGGGTCCGCAGCCACTGGAAATCCTTGTGCAGCGCCCCGCCATCGCCGCCGAAGGTGTACCGCTGCTCTGCCCAGTACTTGCTGTCGTCGGGGGGCCCGCCCGGGACGTCGACGTGCAGCGACGGCACCGGGCCGTTCTTGACGTACAGCCAGTCGTCGTCGCCCCAGTACGCCTCCTGGATGGCGGTCTCGCGGCCGAGCACGCAGCGGCGCTTCTGCGTGATGGGCCGGCCCGACAGGTGCACGAGGTAGGTGCGGCGGCCGTCGGGGGTGTCGACGAGGTCGCCGTGGCCGGCGCGCTGCAGCGCGGCGAACGGCGCGTCCTTGGCGCTCAGCACGTGCTTCTGCGGGTGCGTCTCGTAGGGGCCCCAGATGTCGCGGGCGCGCGCCAGCGTGCACGCGTGCTCGTAGGCGGTGCCGCCCTCGGCCGTCAGCAGGTAGTACCAGCCGTTGCGCTTGTACAGGTGGGGGCCCTCGACGAGGTCGAGGTCGGTGCCGCGGAAGACGTTGCGGCGCGGGCCGACGAGGCGCCCGCCCCCGTCGGCCGCGGGGTCGAACTCCTGCAGCGCGATGCCGGCGAACCCGCGCGGCCGCGCCCGGTGGTCGATCAGCATGTTGACGAACCACTTGCGGCCCGTGTCCGGGTCGTGGAATAGCGACGGGTCGAACCCGGACGCGTTGGCATAGACGGGGTCCGACCAGGGGCCCGTGATGGCCGGCGCGCTGACGATGTAGTTGTGGCAGTCCTTGAAGGAACCGTCCTTGCGCTTGACGTCCGTGTAGACGAGCCAGAACCGTGAGCCGTCGTGCGTCAGGCACGGCGCCCTATCCAACGCTCGGAGTCAGTAAGAATACCCTTCTTATTATGTCGCGGGAGCTTGCAGCACTGTTTTGAGGGTTCAAATCGAAAGAAATGCTATTGACAAAGACCAGGTGCTTTTAAGACGAGGCTAAACGGGGGACTAAAAGGCTCGAGAACTCACCACACCCCGCAGCTGTCCGGGTCGCCGCGCATGTCCAGCTGGCTCTTGCGGCTCAGCGGGCGCACGACCAGCTCCCAGTTGGCCAGGTCCCGGGAGTGGTGGATCTGTACACCGGGGAACCACTCGAAGGTCGACGTCGCGATGTAGTAGTCCTCGCCCACGCGGACGATCGACGGGTCCGCATTGAACCCGGGTAAGATGGGGTTCCGCACCATAGGCATGATGGCGTTGTCGATGTCGAAGGCTGGTCCCTGGTGTTATAGTAACCAGCTCAGGGGACACTGGGGGCGAAGGGGTTTGATCGAGCCAAGCCCATCTGAAGGCGGAGGACTGCCACGATCTTGACTCTACTTATACTTATTATACGTATCACCTTCACGAACCCCCCCTACCCCCGCGTCTTCGCCAATACCCCAGGCTGGAAACCCCCACCCCACGATCTCCACAGGCAATTTAACCGGTCCAATCTAACCCGAGCCGAACAACAGATATATATATATATCCGCTGCACGACTACCGCTCAAGTGTGCATTTCAAGTGGGCCGATAGTAGCGGGATGTAGGGACGTAACCGTACAGCGGCTCAAATGCAACCCCATTGCGGGCGATGGATGCTGAGACCGCGGATGCGGCGGCCTCAGAGATGATCAAATAGCGGCCACAAGTAGCCATCTATTTACTGAATGCATTGCTATGGATGTTCCTATGCAACGTGATGGTCGTCGGAGGGTCGCTGGGGGATGATAGGGAAGTTGCATACATGGCCATTGAACCATTGATGTATGCTACTTTGGGTCCTGCATGCGGGTCTTGCACTCCGCCGTGGCCTCGGACGGCGGCACGAGGGAGCCGAACGCCCACGCCCGGAACGAGGCCGGCGCGATGGCGATGTGCAGCGTGCAGTCCGCCGTCAGCTGCGCCGACAGGCCAGGTGCGACGCGCGCCCTGTTTCCGTATCGCCACCTCGTAGCTCCCGAGGAAGACCTCGATGATGATATACGGTCTACATCTAAATGTAAGGGTATATTTGTATTAGCCCATTGTCCATTCACAAGAGGAAAACAATCAACACAACAAACATCCGGTTCACGCTGATGAAAGTGGTGTAAGAACAACATCAGGTCGGCCATCAGGACCACTAGGCTTAGTCCCCTTGGAAGTATTACTAAACCGTAAGATAAATGCTCCTTTATGGCAGGGCCGAGGTTGGCCTAGCGTTCACTATACGGGTACAGACATGATACCATTGGTTTCTGTCCGAAGGCGTTCATGCGACCTCCTGAAAGGTCAGATGTGGTAGGATGGTTCATGTATACCTACATCCTTTTATACTGTTCGTTTCTGCAACTATTGTATATGTTTGATGGAAAGTCATTCTAGGAGTGCTTGTATGACTTGGAGTTCTTGACCATCGGTGAATTTTGTCGAACTTTGCTCGAGGGCGCCCATATATTTGACTAGAATGATATAGTGACAAATGAGCGGCCTGAAAATCGAGCTTGTTGCAAGAGGACGACTATGCCGTTCTGTGCCGTGTGGTATGAGCCATACCATCATGCAAGAAAACGATGCTGAATCATGGCAATAGTGGTAGTTCTAGGGTGTCGATTAGAATGGCATTGTGAGCGGGCGAGCGACATCATTAGTCTGTTTGGTGGTTCCATGGCTTTTGAACCCCAAGTTTGGTAGGTCAAAATGCAGGTCAATTTCACTTCGTAATGCTGCTTTTGGGTATCTCATCAAATGCCTGGTGCCGTCCCTACTCCCGAACCTCACGATAACCGTCGCAACCCTTGCTCCGAACCCCCCAGAAAACACGGCTGGGTAATTGAATATCCCTCGTCTGGAAATAGCAACATCGAAAGTCCTAAGAGAAGCCTGCGCCGTTCTGGCGTCCAAACAGAGCGTCGACGCTGATCTCGCGGCCCATAGCCTGCATAGCGGGACCGACATCTGCACCACTGCCAGCCTGGGATGCGCCACCGAGACCAACCGCCTCCCTCTGCTCTTGAGCGTCCCGCGCGTTGGTCCACACCCGGTTGATGATAGCGGCATTGTCGGGTCTTGTGTCCTCCGTCTCAGGGTGGATCCAAAGGCCGACGACCCTGTCTCCGCCCGCGTTGCCATCCTTGTCGTCCGCCTGGATCCGGAAGATGAGCAGGTCGCCCTGCATCTCGTGCTTGCTGACGGTGGTCAGGTCCAGGACCAGGTTGTCGAGGCCCTTGCGATTGAGGACGAAGGCACAGCCGCCGTCGCGTCCCCACTCGTCCTCGGATTCGGCGTCGCCTTGGGAGCACACGAAGAGGGGCCCTTCGATGTTGGCCTTCTCCCAGGCCATGTTGTCGAGCGAGAAGGTGAAGACAACGGCGTTGGCGGCCACGGAGAGGATCTGGGAGATGCTGGGCAGATAGCGCTTCAGCACGCTGAGGTTGAGCTCGGTGTTGGTGCGGCTCATGAGGGCGGCGGATGCTGGGGGCGGTTGGGAGTCCACGTAGTATGCGGCGTCGGATTCGTAGTCGGATGTGACCTGTCCCTGCGGATCTATTGAACGGAGGTAGCGCTGCTGTGATGAGTTGTTTCTCGTATGCCCATATTGCGACCGGATGTTGTTGTTCTTGGGACTCTGCGACAGGAAAGGTAGACTGCTGTTTTGCTGCCCTTGCATCGGATTGTTCTGGTTGTTCCGGTTCTTACGCGGAGTTGATCGAGACATGCTGGCGGAGAAGAGTAGTTGAATTATTGGCGGGGGTGTAGTGGAACAATGCAAAAGTGAATGTGCTTGACTACCTATTGTGCGATAGCTATGTGTGTGAAAGTGAGTGAGTCGAATATAAGAAGTTGTATTGAGTTGTAGGTAGCATGGTAGGTAGGTATGAGGATGTATGTCACTATGTTAGGTTCTGGTTACTCAACCCCACTGCCCTGCCCTGCCCTGCCCTGCCCCACCATGAATCCCTGGACAAGCGACAGCCTACAGGCGACAGGTGACAGGCGACAGGCGACTGGGAGGGACGGGACCTCAAGCTCCCGCCGATAAGCGATAAGGATCTGATGACGCGCTTACGTGCCTACCAAATGCCGTAGCCAACCTGCCCGCGCCAGCACATCCCGGGCCTGCTAGGGTTCCATGTACCTGTTGCATGCACTTTCGCTTTTATTATCAGAATACCGAATACTTGCCTGCCTGTAGGTAAATTCATCCGTGACAGATGGCGGATCAATAAGTGTGTATCAAGTAATGGCGTCGATTTCTAAGATTCTGATCTGTCATTAAGAGTCCCCAGAGTTCCCATCATCACAACGCTTCAGTTGTCTGGATTGTACAAAGTAACTGCTCTTTAATCCCAACAAACTCGTTCATTTTATATATCTTATACACATCTGCCCATCTACCCAGGTATCTAGGTATCGAGGTATCTAGGTATATTCTACCTGAATACCTACCTCGAAGACAACCATCAATGATACCTACCTACTTAGGTAGTGCTTGAAAGCCAAGCTAGAACCAACGTTGATCCTTTGTTATCACCCGGCCCATTCCAGCCCTCCTTCATGGTTCCAGGTCACTTGTAAGCTGTGACCTGCATACCTAAATGCTGGGTAGTTCGATTCAATGTTAGTAGTCACCCAGTCACTTCACGCTTCACGCTTCACTCGACAGGTTCAGTGCCCCGCCATAACGTCACAACCTCTTTTAATATACGTCGTACAACTACGATGATACGAAGGCGGCCTATCGCAGCGCACGCGAGCACATGCTGAAATAGGCGACAGCGTTATATACATTTCACTCAGGGGCCTTTCAACTTTCGTCCAATCATTCTGCCCGTCTTTCCGCTACGGGCTCTCGGTTTCAATTAGCTCTCAATGGATCCAACCAACCGCGAACCCTCGGTTGGCTCGGGCCATGACCAGGATGACTTCAATTCCACAACACAATTCTCTCTTTCTCGCGCTGTCCACTCGAGGAAAGCAGAGTATGTGAGGCCGCGTCGCGTGCGTATAAAGGTAGGCACTTGGAATGTCGCCTCTTGTCCGGGCACGGATAAGGACCTTGCCCGATGGTTCGTCGACGGCCAGGGGTTGGAGCCGCAGTTTGATTCCAATCTGGCACGTCTACATCTATCAGAAGATAGCGTAGTAGAAGAAGCTAGAGACAGCAATGGAGACAATCAAGCAGATCAGTCTCAAGCCCCACCAACATCTAGAGGCAGCGCCGACGAGAGTAGTCAAGCCGAACAAGGACATCCAGCTCACCAGGAGAACCTTGCAGACCAGGAGGCTCAGCAGCCACAGGAACCTCAGAAACGGCTTGCTGGTGGAAACGATATAGGACTCTATGTTTTAGGACTGCAGGAAATCGTCCCCCTCAGTCTCAGCAAGCAATCCTTTTACTCCGATCCCACTACCATCGCCAAATGGCAGGATGCTCTTGAAGCAGCACTACCGAGGAACTACCAACTTATCTCCAGTTGCCAATTAGTCGGCGTCCTTTTGCTCATATACGCATCCCCTGAAGTTGCCGACAATATATCCAATGAGTCTACCATATCGATAGGAACCGGAGTGCTTGGATACATGGGCAACAAGGGAGCTGTTGCGACGAGATTAGTTCTCGGTGAAACAACTCGTATTGTGTTCACGAATTGCCACCTTGCCTCCGGTCATGACCAAACTAGTCTTGACCGTCGGTGCTGGGACTACAACAAGATCGCGAATCAAACTAAGTTTGCCCCTATCGAGTATGGGGGTGTAGAAGAAGAGGACGGAGATAAGATAGGGGATGAGGATTTCATCTTCATGTTTGGTGATCTTAACTTCCGTCTTGATGGCCTTCCTGGAGATGATATTCGACGACTTCTCACCTTACATACCCGTGGCGAATACGACATCAACAAGAAACCGAGCAAGACGATCGTAGGAGACGATGGCGTTATCGTTATGCGAAGCCATCCCGGCGATGATGGATCAAGCACGCCAGGTATGGTGTCCCGCGAAACTAGCTTCGACGATGATGACGAGGAACTTCCTGATCCCGACGATTTTCTTCCGGATCCCCATGATGATCCTGCCTCTTTACAAGCAACACTTGACTCATTACTACCACACGACCAACTCAAACGGGTCATGAATCAGCGAAAGGCGTTTCATGAAGGCTGGCGCGAAGGCCCCATTACATTTTTACCTACTTACAAATACGACGTTGGAACTGTTGGCCTATTCGATTCGTCTGAAAAAATGCGCGCCCCTAGTTGGTGCGATCGCATATTATATCGAACACGGAAGGACTGGGAAGCTTACCACCAAAAATGCAAGGACGAAGTCGAAGCAAAGAAAAGGGATGAAGAGATGAAGCAGCGTGGAATTGACCAAGCGGCTGACGACGAAAGTGTTTTGTTCGATTACGACCCGAACACGGACTCAAGTGCTGAAAATCTCGCTTCGGGCGACACCCTTTATGACTACGACGAATATGATGACGTTGCAGACGACACGGGAGAGGTCGTGACTAAAGACGGCTCTGTTGATAAACTCCACCTAGATACATATACTAGTCATCAACGGATCATATCCTCAGATCATAAACCTATGGTTGCAATATTTACGTTAGACTACGATGCCGTCGTCCCTGAACTGAAGGCTAAAGTCCACGCCGAGGTCGCACGGGAGCTAGACAGAGCCGAAAATGAGGGGAGGCCAGCTATCACCATTATTGTGGACGGAAAAGATTCATCCGGCATCCACGCGGACGAGAATATCACGGTATCTGGTGGTGGGGTAGACTTCGGCGAAGTCGGATACCTACAGGAGCGGAACCGGTCCCTAACTATTGCTAACACTGGCCGTGTCCCTGCGACTTTTTCGTTTGTCGAGAAACCTGGCGGATTGGAGACATCCGATAGTAGTCCGCAGCAGGATTGGTTGAGTGTAGTTTTTGATCGATATCCCAGCGGTGGCGACCACGGAAAACAGGAGCCCTTAGGAACCGAAGTTACTCTCGAACCCGGTGAAACCGTCAACATCATCTTATACGTATACGTGCACGATTTAGCACATGTACGAGCCCTTAATGAGGAGTCTACACAGCTGGAGGATGTTCTCGTCCTACGGGTTGCTGATGGCAGGGATCACTTTATCGCCCTGCGTGCGGCCTGGCAACCGACGTGCTTCGGCAGATCCCTTGACGAACTGATCCGGATTCCCCGCGGCGGCGGGATCCGCGCCCTCGCCAATCAGCGCAAGAAGGAAGGAAAGGGGGGCGCCATACCGTATAGTCTCGAGGTACACCACTCGTCGCCCGCGGAGCTGTTCAAGCTGACCGAGGCGGTGGAACGGCTCGCGGAGCGCGCCATCGCCGACGAGAACATGCTCGGGCCCGGCGAATGCGGCATCCCGCGCGACAGCCCCGGATGGCCGTTCGACGAGCGATCGTGGCTGACCATCGGGTCGCTGGGGCAGAAAAAAGACGAGGAACGCGTGGTGGGGGCAGAGAAGCACCCGCAATACCGCGCGGCCGTGATCGAGGCCCTAGAGGCCGACACGCCGCTCCTCGAAGCCCTGGGCGCGGACGTGCCGACGCTCGCGCGCCTCGAGACGACGGCGGAGGTGCTGCTGCTCTTCCTGCGCGGCATGCCGGACGGGATCGTCACGGCGCCCCTGTGGGCGCGCATCGAGCAGGCGCTGCCAAACCTCTCGAGCCACCACTACCGGAGCGCCGAGGCGGCCGCCGACGACGCCCGCAGCGCCGTCCTCGACGTCCTCGCCGCCTCCCCCTACCACAACATCGCCTTCGTCTTCCTGACCGCCATGCTCTCCAAGGTCGCGTCCGAGCTGCTCCCCCTGGGCAAGGCCGAGCTCGACGCGCTGAACGCGCGCGCGGCCGCCGCCGGCGCCAGGCAGCAGCAGAGGGGCGCGGGAGGGGCGCTCGGGTTCCGCCGCGGAACGGGGAGCAGTAGTTTGAGCGGCGGCAGTGTCGACGAGGTTGCCATTCAGCGCCGCATCGCCTGGGAGAGGCGCGCCGCGGAGATCTTCGGTAGGGCCGTATGTCGTGCGGGCGGTCCGGATGGAAGCGGCGCTGGCTCTGCTGGTGGGAGCGCCGCTGTCCGGGATAAGGAGCGGAGAGCGCTGGAGGAGAAGACGAGGGGGCTGATTGAGGTGTTCATTAGGAGGGATGGCGGCTAAGGGGAGTGGTGCGGACGGGCCTGCGGGAAGGGTTCTTTTGGAACCTGGATAATATGAATGCTATGGTGTCGAAGTAAAATAGGGGTCGATAGATGAAAAGATGAGAGTGTGGGGTGGAAAGAGGGCTGGATGAGGGGAGTAAGTTCGAGAATGAGAGAGAGACAAGGACATGCGGCAACGCACACAGGAGTAGAGTAGTGCCTTTCTACGGGTTGGCTGTACCTTAGCAGCTTAGGCTGTTCTGCGGGAGCTCGCAGAATCGAATAGGGGTTAGATGTGTTGCATATTCGGAGTCGCTGATTGCCTTCCTGGCTACAAAGTGTAGTCATGGGCAACAATCACGGTCATCTGTTCCGATTACATTCGTATTTCCCGTGAGCATATGAACTTGCCCTTCGCGCGTGTGCAGAATAAAAGGGGACGGCATGGCGAGTCGAATCTGTGAAGATGGAACCCGGCACAAAACGTGATATGTGCTACTTGTTGAATATTAGCTGCCTATGTTATTAGATTTCGAACTACACCAGACGATATTCCATATATCAAGAATTTCTTACTTTTCTGCACATGTCGTACTTGTGTGCAAGTTGTTCCACGGGAATATACAGCCAGTGAAACAAACATCGCACCAGCCATGACTCCTGGACAATTTGAGGGCCGTTCCACATCAGGGGAGCGAAACAAACTATGCCAAAGACTTTTTCTGATGTCGTAGTAAGTACCCTAGCACTTGTTGTATCTACGATAATCTATCTTCTAGAGTACAGCTTAGCTCACCCCTTGAGTGACGGACAAAGCGCACAGAAGGGAACGAGTGAGGTTCCCGTAGTTTGCTTCCGGTGCTAGCTTTTGAATCACATGTGCTCAGATCAGATAGTTGGGATGACCTTGAAGGAGTTTCGAATCCTACGCCTTGAGGGGCTTGAGGACCGTCTGGTTGATAGCTCGAAACTTCGTTATACATACTGGTTTGTCTAAGTTTCCTTGCAGTGACATTGCTATAAACACGTCGACTGTAGTTTCTATCACTGTAGAGCTGATTCTCCAGAAGCGGAAATTCCACACCGTAAATCCAACTGGGATGCTAGATAGCCTGGGCTGGGTACCAGAACATTTACGTTTCGAATACATTGATTGTGAAGTGTTCCCTCGTTGATACTATGGCAAACAAGCAGTTATCTATCTCATAGCACAATCTACCCTGCTGAAATTTGTTCCTAGAAAAAGGGGGAAGACGAGGTGAGTAGGTGGACCGAGTGCTACCTCCGATGCACTATTACCGAACCGCACCCTGTAGACTACTTCTAGGCCCTATTGTGAACCAAGGCATCGGTCGGTCAGGAGAGGCAGAGTCTGGCCGGAGCCTGACGCTCTAGGATGAAATTCGGACCGGCCCTAAAATAGGCAGCTGGTGCGGCCAGGGGGCCGATGCTACCACCGAGCAGTAAGCCGCCCAAGTACTCTAGCTATGTAGCCGGCCAGACAGCCAGCTGGGTGATCAGGTAAGGGGTGATGCTTTTTACACCGCTTGGATCCAATGTTCGGTTATTAAATGCAGGAGCATGCTTGCCGGGTGAGACAGCAAGCGTTGTTTTTTACTCCTAAGCTGAGACAGTCTGCCTACATAGGTAAGAAGGGTACTACGTAGCCCGGAGCATGTAACCTAGACGTCCGGCCGAGCTGTTCAGCTTCTCTTCCACACTCGTCGCTAACTTCTCCAACGCCAGGCTCGGTATGATCTGATCTGCACATACGTTTCGTTAAAGGTCGGAGAGTTTCGCGGCCATGGCATATAGAGCAGTTCAGGAGGCGGTGGAACACTCAATACAAGATGCTGATGGTAAAGCCGCCAATGGCCTAGAATACGCGGGACGTGGAGGGGTTGGTTACATAGTTGATGAGAGGCGGGGAAGAGGAGGGGGCGGGCTTGAGTTAATGATGCATTTGAGGCGTTTTCTTGGCTGAATTGAGAAGACTTCCAGAAGACCTTCGCTTACAGATCAGCAGGACTCCTGTTGTCAGATCGCTATGTGCTATACACAGCGTCGTACGGTGGAAGCTCACGCGGCTATCAGCCACAGCCAGACAAGGCAACTCGCCGTTGTTGGAGCGGATTCGCCGGGACATCTACCAATCGAGCAAAACCAATGGGTGGCTTGGGATGTGTATCAGAGCACGCAAATCGGGAGAGGCGGCTTCTTGTCAAGACGCAGGAGTGAGTCTCTTGCGTTGTATGCGTGCGCGGGCGTGTGTGCAGGTGACGTAAGGGAGCAGCTTCACCGTTACTCAGTGTCCAGGTAGGTAGCTCAAGGACTATCGCATACTCCCCGTATCAAAATGATATGGTTACCCAATACGTACGTGAAGGCATGAGGCTGAAGCATGATGTACGGCTACGATGTACAGCTAGCTTCTCCCTACGAGGTGGCATGTTCGTTTCAACGTAGGCCGAGCACTCTAGGTTAGGGAGGTGGTATTTTCTTACTATGCAGTTAATTCCCAACCATGCGGCAGGGTAACGCAGGCCAGACCAGGCTTGAACATCATATGCTCGGCTCGATATACAAGATCCAGCGAAACCTTGTGGCATATATATGTCTAAGTAAGCAGTTATCAAGCATTCACGTCAAGACTTAGATGGTAGCTTTCGGGTGACATAGCCGGTCGGAGGTCCCTGACCACAGCAGGACAGAACTCCCCAGGGGACGGGTGACCGAGCGACTCGATACGGATAATTACGGAGCCGTTCGCGATTGTCAACCGAGACTGACCAAGATACCTATAGCGAGAACTCCATTGTCGCGTGTTGCCGCGGCGGAGGCGTGCCTGCAAGTGATGATAGCTCCCGGTGCTTGCTGCTCACAAGTTGCAACCTTCGTGGAAGTGGTCGGGACCGTAGCAGGCCTTGGCAGTTGATGTTATGGCGTCCGGGGCTCGGCCAAGGGGGGCCCGGGGGGGTGTCGTAGCTGTCTGAGAATAAACTCGCGGCTATTGGCTAGCTCGAGCATCCTTATCTCTGGGCGGACAAGGCCCTATACTTGGCGCGTCTTGGCGGGATCCACGCGCTCATGATTCGGGTGCGTGGGCAGCGTAGCAGAGATAAGCCGTTGCTTGAAGCTTCCATCCAAAATTGCTGCGGGCTGCTGCTGCTGCTGCTTGCTCCCAGGTCCTGCGATGGGAAGCTGCTGTCTGTGTCTGTCTGTCTGTCTGTCTGTCTGTCTGTCTGTCTGTCTGTCTGTCTGTCTGTCTGTCTGTCTGTCTGTCTGTCTGTCTTGTCGTGGAAGGCGCGCTGGTCCTGACTAGAACACTCGCTAATATCCTGCTAGGGATTTGTCGGGAACGGCTCATTATATGAAGGTCAGTTGCATATTGCGGTTGCATGTTGGCGCAACGCTGTTAATTGTTTGGTTGAGGTGGCTTTCTGTTGTCTGGTTTCGGACACATGCAAGGGAATCGGGAACGGGGCAGCCTAGGATAGTGCTCTCCTATTATAGCAAGCACTAAAGCTGCTATAGACCAGGACCCTTTTTAGCCAGGCAGACGAACCAGGCTGTCGGTGATCACTCCATTTTAGAGATCGCAAGCTATTCTCGTATACTGTTCGCTATAGAAACCTTATATACTCGTTGTTTCCGCTCTTTTCCTTGTTTAAATCCTTAGGACGCGGGAAGGACAAATGTAATGGAACCTTGTCAATATCGTGGGAGCTCAGGAAAACTAACCAACTTCGGCGTAATCCCGAATCTTCGGTTAATATATGGGCTACAATTTTATCGGCTTTCAGGTCCCAGTTAGCGTGATATATAAACGATCCAGAACTATCTACTATGCACACCAATTGAATCGTGGAGAGGGCTTTGAGGGGAGATAGCTTCATCTCAGTCGCATGACAAAGTATGCTTAGCAACGGGTGGCAGCGAAACCGGCGCCTCATTCTACAGCCTAACCTCGTCAACCCAGCGATACTTTGCGCTTAATGCCATCCAGATACGGAGGGTCAGCCGCCTGAATCGCGCCATGCCTCTCGCGTTTTGAATAACTCTACGGGTTTGTTCGGGGTAATCATACTAGGTAAGCGATGACATTACACAGAAGCAATTCCGAAGACTATCAAACACGTGCACCGGAATGATTCATGGCTTGGTTAGGTAGCATCCCAAGCTTCCATGCATGTCCTACTACGGCCCGCAACGAGTCTCATGTTCTCATATACGACTGGTACGTAGGATCGACTGTACGACCTCAGCCACACGGCACCCGTTGGGCAAACAAATTGTAGTTAGGTGCTACTTGCTACATACAGGCGTGCAAGTCAGAAGTGATAGATTTGTAACTAAATTCGAAGTACGTATGCTGAATCAGTCATCAACTTCCTTATCTGCTACTGGGGATCTATAATGAGCCCACGCTGGGCTGAGCTGAAAACCCGCCTTGTCGGTATCAGGGCTTCTATCCGAGAACCAACAGCTTCCATTGGCTCAGGTGTTTAATGGGTGCCCAGCTTCTAGAGCGCCTCGGCAAGCGTGCTTCGTCGCTAAATACTTCGTCTCACGCTTACATTCTCGAAGTGCATCCATTGTGTCAAGTAGGTAGGAAGCTACATAAGATACATGCATACATACATAGGGTACGTACTGTATCCGTGTAAGTCGAGGCCCCACCTACGACAGTACCTAAGGCAGGGTAGCTACGCTACGGTGTCACCTTGCGTGTTCCGAAGAGCCATTGGCATCGAGGAGAAGCAATCTCAGCATGCAACGGTAGCACGAGTTTGAGTTGAATTGTTACCAACGTTCTACTACGCTGTCCCTGATTCGTGACTTAGAATCGTTTGACGATGTTTGCCAAGTAGGCGTACTGCATGCCCCGCTTCCTGCGTGTGAGAAGGAAAGACAACAGACAGCTAGGTACGATGAAATTTATAGATGTGCCTCCGATTATGATACATACATACATACATACATACATACATACCTACATACTACCTACACGTATCTATTTCCTGCCCAGGTATTTGTACAATAGGTACACTCACTCGCTGACTGGCAGTCCTGAGGCGGAGGCTAGAAGTTCGATGTTGCTTGCGGCGTCCTTATCAGTGCTCCACCAGCTAGTGTTTAGCGGTCGATTAATGAACCCACTGCCCCATGGAAATCCACCGGCATGGGTGCACCCACGTTGTACTTGCAGGGTCGTAGTTACATGTATCTATCGTAACCTATAGGCTTGAAGTGTCCCAAAAGTGATACGGCTCTGACAGCAACGGCTGCGTACGAATTCCACCCATTCCGTCCTCCTCTTACACTCACAATTCGATCAACCCGAGGAACCTGGGATCTGGTCCGTTTACCTCCTGCAATTATCCTGCATACTTCGTACTAGGTATGTAGTGTACCTACCCCATTACTTCGTACTCTGCAACAGACCTGTTCCTCGTCGTGCAGGCTTTACTTATTGGCCTATTGTTCATGGGGGGGGGGGGGGGGGGGGGGGGGGGGGGGGGGGGGG